>UELU01140954.1:47008-90784 GCA_900490025.1 Megastigmus dorsalis | reverse complement strand
AGTATACTCAAAGCGTTAATGTGATTTTATATGCGAGTTATATAATATATGTTGTTAGGCCGTAATAAATAAAAATAATATACCGTTGACATTAAAAAAAAGTGCGTACCGAAATGTATTTGTTTACCATTAAGTGTGTGTTGAAACTTGTATATGTAAAAGTATATATAAGACAGTATAACGAAATTCTTTTATGTGACTCTCAAGCATTAAATTTATCCAGTTGAATAAAATTTAAAATTTACTATGTAACATAGTAATTTTTATAACGTTGAAAGTATGTCTCACCGCTGCTATGTATTATAGTAATTTCTGCTAAGGTTATAATAAAATTTATTATAACATTTTTCTCAGTGTATGACCTCATTTGGCCCATTTGCATTATTTACAGCAGTAATATAACAATAACAATATGTTTAAGTAAAATAACAAAAATAAAGATTTAACAATTCAAAATAAAATAAAATGATATAAATTACTAAATTACTAAATAAATAAATATAAAAATAAAATAAAATAAAGAGAAATAGACAGAGAGACAGAGAGAGAGAGAGAGAGAGAGAGAGAGAGAGAGGTACAGAGTCGGAAAAGCAGAGGCAAAACGCGCTGGCATAGATATGTTTGCCGAGGCAAAGCTCGCTCAGGTAATACACATTTCGCGGATACATATTAGATATATTAGGTATATGGAGTGGATATTATAGTCAAATATAGGAAATCCCTCCTCGTCTCTCCCCCTTCTGTCTCTCTCTGTCTCTCTATCTCTCTCTCTCTCTCTCTCTCTCTCTCTCTCTCTCTCTCTCTGCTTCTTCGTTCCCTATACGGCAAATAGCGAGTCTAACCTGCAGGCTGCACGCAAGAGAGAGAGAGAGAGAGACAGAGAGAGAGAGAGAGAGAGAGAGAGGACGACTGCATGCTATACGAGGAAATCGTGCACGCTTATATACATGCTATATACGGGTCGGGAGCAAATACTGCACACGTGACGCAAACATATTATGGGGGGAGGAGGAGGTGCGCTCGCTCGCTCGCTTCTCATCGTAAAATGCAAAGATTCCGCGCGCGAGAAAGAGAGAGAGAGAGAGAGAGAGAGCGCGAGAGGTGCCTCTTTCGAGGAGTGAGAACGCGTCTCTTGTATCCGACCGCCCGGGACTTTCTCTCGCTAGCTGTCTCTCGCGCCTTATTGACAAAATTTCGAGTGCGGGGAGCATTACCCTCGTATAAATCACTGACATGACGAGCAAGGTAGGATTTTGCTTATTACACGTTCAATTAGAATGCGATGATTCTCGTGGGTGCAAGTGTCATGTCGATACAACTGGGTTATTAAAGAAGATTTTTATACGCAATAAGACGAAAGCGTTGATTAATCGTTAATTATTATCAGATTCAACGGATGTCGAGCATAATTTTGTTTTTTTCACAAATTCTAAGCTCGTCCAAGTGAATAAAGATAAATTCATTTTCAGCATCTCTTACATATTACTCGGGATTCGTATTTTTTTTTTATCCGCATTATTTATTACTCTCTATTTGTCATGGGCCCCCCACGCGAGTGAAAAGTGCTGCTACCGCTGCGCGCGCGCGACTAAAAAATATTCATTCGCAAACACAGCTTCCATAATACATGAATTTCTTTTATCATCCTAACCTTTGTAATAATTCTTTGCGGGTTATACACGCACCCGTCGCTTCGTATCCCCTCCAAAACACCCACGGAATATTAAATCTTCGAGGTTCACGCGGCTGATGTAAAGAAATCCAGTGGTATAAGTCAATAATCGGCGATCCGTCAAACGCCAGACCATCCACATTTAAGCGCGCAGACTTTAATCGTATACTTCCGCGATTAATCAGGATAAGCAACGCTGCTCCTCCTACACTCGAAACATTACAGCCAGGAGTAAAGTCCTTACCAGGATTTTCGTATATAGCCGGGAAAGGAGAAAGACAAAAAGTGAAAATCGCCTCGTACGTATTAGGCACGAATCTTTTATTTTCCACGGCTGCGAGATGGAGAGGGAGAGAGAAAGGCGCGAGTGACAGGGGCAAAAGAGAAAAGAGAAAATGAAAAGGAGGTTCATTTCATTTTTTTTGCTGTCTCTCGAGCTCTCGGCCATTCTTTCGCCGTCTACAAAAATCCCGCGAAGGGTCGTAGATTTGTACGCTTCCGCGGGATAAAGGCGGCGGCGGCGGCGGCGGCAACGGCGGCGCGCGAGAGCTTCCTCGAGGGGGATGGACAGAACGATTTATGGCCTGAATATGCGTATCCTCGCTATCTCTCTCTCTCTCTCCCTCTCTCTGCGTCTCTTTTTTCTTCCCTCCTGTACGCCTCGGCTCGCGTCGACCTCAAATCTCTTTCGTCTTCGGGAAATAGAGAGAAAAAGTGCCAAAGGGAAAAATGAATTCAAGATTTTTCAACGCCCAGTGTGCTGCCGCGTGAGGCCAACGCGAAAGTGCTTTCGAAAGTGTCTTCCCTCTTACTCTCTCTCTCTCTCTCTCTCTCTCTCTCTCTCTCTCTTTCTCTCTTTGGTTCGCGCGCCAGAGCTTCCTTCTAACATTGCATTTCTCTCTCCCTCCTTTCATTCTATTCTTGCACATCCGCCCCTATGTTATATACCTATTTTTTCGAGAGATGCTTCCTTCTCTCTCTCTCTCTCTCTCTCTCTCTCTCTCACTGGTATTTTTTACGTCGCTCCTTTTAGCGAGCGCAAAATCATTCGGATTTATCGTCCCCGTAGGAGGAGGACGCCACGGCGCGCCTCTTCGGTGGGATATAGAATTTTTGACGTTGTAGCCAAAGTGGCCCGTATACATCATTGTTTGGAGCTCGTGCAAAAGAATGAGAGAGAGAGACAGAGAGAGAGGGTATGGATTTTTAAAAATTTACTTGATTTATGCTCGCAGCGAAACTCCCGAGATAAGCTGGTAAATACTGCTCTATTCTGTGGGGACGTAGTTTTCTCATGGTAGCTTTTATATCGATAGACTTGAAGATACTTAACGAAGGGTAAATAACCCGTGGCCTTTACTATATTCAAATCGCAAGGTGTATGAAACAAATTTAAGCAATAATTGGGTAGATTATCGTTTTTAAGTTTTAGCCGAAGATAATCGATTGTTTTCCTTCAGTGAATAAAGTTAAAACCAATTTAATTTCGGATCAAGTAAAAGTATATAAACTAATTTAAAACTCGATTAAGTATTTTCTTTTTACAAAAAAAAAGTTTCAAGTGTTATATTTTAAAAATTAATTTTGAACGGTTATTTCTATTTAAATTAGGAAAAAATCAATATAGTTAATAATTTTTAATTACATTTTCTCGATCCCTCGAAGACGGTTTTTCTCAATTTTTTCATTAAAATTATTTGATTGAATTTAACAAAATCAAATAAAATATCGAATCAGAAAGAATCTTTACAAATTAAATTATGTGTATTTACTTTTAACTTCGAATTTTTTATAAAATCATTCAGCTAAATAGAAAAGATTGAAATATTTAAACGAAATTTATAATTCGTGAATAAATTCTTTATTATGTCAGAATAGTGATCCACTCTACTAGACTATCAGAAGTAAAAAAGCGAGAATACAAAATAGCTTTTAATTTTGTAAAAATCCGCGATCATTTTTTATCAACAACGAATATACGCGCAGCAGCGATGAATTCGGTAATTCGTCATGACAACAATAGAAGGCAAAAATAAAAAAAAAGCATAATGTCATCGCACGTAAAATGCATAAACGTCACTCTCTCGTTCGTATTTTCTGCCGTTTTAATTCAAAAAACTCTGAGACCAGATTAATTACTCCTCTAGTTTCAGACAGGCAGCGCTCAATCATTCCCTCTCTCTGAAAAAAAAAGATTAACGAATGCAATAATGTTTGAAATAATTTAAATCGGAAATCCTCGGGTTTTTCGAAGCCCAACTAGGATTTCCGTACAGCCCAACTAGGATTTCCGCGTCTATTTTGTATAAGCTTAGGTTGCCTCCTAGTGAACGATTCTAACGCGTGCACAGTGAGCTTTATTGCGAGATCTCAAAGATCAAAGACGCGGAGCTGAAAGCTCGTGTGCAGTGTTGTAAAAGCCTTCTTTCACCCGAGGGTTTCATCCTTTGAGCTGATTCAAAGAACAGTACATGCACTCCGCCAAGATAGGAAAAAACGCGAAATTTTTGAAAAATTTTAATTAGCTTAATTTGCAGATACGCTTCATTAAACTATTAAAGAATTTTTTCGGCATATTTGTTCTTTTGTCTTTTCGTAGTTTAATTGTAGTCGAAAGTGTACTTTTTGTTTTCCTGTAACGAAGAGATTCGTGTACAATGGAGGATAAAAATAATACTTTGATCAAAGGAAGCTTAGAAACTTGGATTTCTCATTTTATTTTTATCGTACAAAATAGTCGAGGATCTAGTGATAGAATTGATTTTGACATTACCAAGTTGCAGTGAGGAACCTTTCAAAATTATGGAAATTTATGTTAAAACTATGGTAGTATGGTTGATCGCATCAAGATTTAAAATTTATAATAGACTTTTTGATTTTAACGAAATTCTTTTATACATTATGTAACTATTTATTCGTTTTTATCCAGAATTTGAATCCAGTTGTATGGAATCTTATCCATTCCTTTGTTTGTTCTCTCACATTGTTCTGTCATTTATTAAATAAATTTCGATTATTTCAAAATTATGTTACTGTATTAATTGTAAAAAGCAGAAAATCTTCTATATTCATAAAGATGGATTTACAAAATATTTTCCCAATTTCAGTACCTAAGACATCTTTAATCCACTATTGTATCAACGACACATTTACATTGACTAACTTTTCAGCGTCTATTTGCCATTCCAGCACAATTAACGGGTAGGAGCACAGCTGCGAGGGATCAGAGAAGAACAACAAAGTTAATTGTTCGGACGGAATCGAAGGCAAATATACTTTTACATAAAACAAATGGGGGACAAGGAAATTGATTTACGAGAGTGGATAAAAGCGCACTGTGCACACTTTTCGACGGAAAGAAAGGGACACTGAGCGCGCATACAGAGAGAGAGAGAGAGAGAGAGAGAGAGAGAGAGAGAGAGAGAGAGAGAGAACCTTGGCAGATTCGCGACGGCTCGAAAATAGAAAGAGGAAAGCGCGGGGGCGGCCATCGATACAAAGTACCCAATAGCTGTTTTCGTTGTTCCGATCCCTATATACACATACTTCTGCTCGGTACTATTTCCTTTGTCCTATAGGAGCTGGGAAGCGAGCCGGTGCACAAGTTCGGCTCTTTTCACGCGCGTCCCGTGATTCGTTTTGGCTTGATCTTAATGGGAAACATTGGGATGCAGCGAAAAAAAGTTCATGAATCGAGGCGCTGTCAAGGGTAAAAGGTTGTGTTTTATTTGGATTGCGCCTTCATACGATAACAGATATTTTTGGAGAATTCGTTCTATTTTATTTAATATATACTTGGGAGCCACTTCGGCGGATTTCATGATTAGATTTACCCATAATGATAATTGAATTATGAATTTATAAAAATTACTTATCATTGTGAAATTTCTTTCTTTTAATTTCCGAAATTGGGTATGTTAAAGCTTCATATAATATGTATGAACTTGCCTAAAAGAAGCTTTCTGAAACTAAAAATGTCTTAAGCAATTATTTATTTCGCTATTATATATGTATATATTGATGCCGCTGCGCAGAAATAATGAGTTTCTGGATTACCTTTTAAACATTCATCATCCAATTCGTGTATCACTTATTCACTCAAGGAATGCGAACAGTTCTATTTCACGTCGTATATACTTTCTCTTAAAAATTACAAAAAAATGAAATATACCTAAACGGAACACGCAGCATATAACGGCCGAACGCGGCGAGAAAAATGTTCGCTCCGCAGGCAGCGCAACTCGGGATAATTACTTCCGCTTTTACAGCATTCGAAACAATAATCAAGAACAATCTTTTCCATTTCTCTCGGAGCGCACGACAGCATAAAAATTTTATAAACGATCGCGCGCACGATGAAGTCACGCAGGAATCCGTGGCGACGACGACGGCGGCGGTGGCTGCATTTTCTATATGATATTTAAAAAGCACCGTACACGACAGCTCGACTGTGTGAGTAAGGGAGAGAGAGAGAGAGAGAGAGCGAGGAAGAGAAAGAGGACGCGAAAGGAAATAAAATAAAGCGGGGAAAATGTCTCTCAATATAATAAAAATGTATCGTAAAAAAATCACTGCCGCTCGCGCCCGAGAGAGAGAGAAAGAGACCCATATTGCCTTTGCCGCGCTCTCTCGCACCGCCCGCGGCAATTGCAACAATATACGAGTCCTCCTTTTGTCTCGACTTCGCGAAATTCCTCTTATCGCATCCCTTCCTCCTTTCTCTCTCTCTCTCTCTCTCTCTCTTTTGGCTGTTTCAGTTCCGCGTCGCGTCTTTCGATCAAGGGGAGGAAGAAAAAAAAAGGAGAGATGGGCGAAGAGACAAAGTTATGGAACCGTGATTGCGATACTCAGCGTCGTTTCCAGTCGCGCCATTTCTCTCTCTCTCTCTCTCTCTCTCTCCTTCTCGCTCTCACTCTGAGATTCACGTTCTTTTTTGTTCTCACCCTTTCTCTCTATCTCAAAGTCGTCCACGCCGCAATAGAGCGTAGGAGGAGGAGGTGGAGAAAAAGAAAAAAGAATTAAGAAGCGAGGGAATCGCAAACGGAAAATAGGCAGTGAGAAACGGACAGAGCAAATCTGAGGTGCGCGACGGCGTAGAAGGAAGAGAAGAGAAATGAATGCGAAAGAATGAGACAGAGACAGAGAGAGAGAGAGAAAGAGAGAGAGAGAGAGAGAGAGAGAGAGAGAAGAAAAAGCTTGTGGAACCCGCTGTGAAATCCATTCGAACGGTAGTTACATTTATCGAATCCCCTTGTTTCCAGGGGCTGAGGCGGCAAATTGCATTGGCATCGCATTAAGGAGTAGACTCGATACCTCGTCCTCTCCTTCTTGGCGAACTTCACACTGAATGCGCCTCGAAATAACAAACCCAACTTTGTCGCTCTTTTTCTCTTATATATATTTGCTCTCACTCCTCTCGCTCGCTCTCTCTCTCTCTCTCTCTCTCTCTTCTTTCCTTCCCTCGCAGTCGTCTTTTATATAGATACTGTGTATAACGGTTTCATGGAGTTTTCGAGAAGGTGCTCGTCGGGCATGAATTCTTCCCGAGAAACGTACATTTCAATCTGGGCTTTGCGTTTTAACGAGCAGAAATCAGTAAATATTTCATCGAGAATTTAGCTGGAACAATACGTGACGCGCACGCTCCACTAGCGCCGCGGCAAAACGGAAATTCGCGGGGGAACTATCGATTATTCGATTTTGGTATTCATGGACTCTGTGTGTACTACAGTTACATTTTTTTTCTTCCTTTTGTTTTAACTGTGCTGTTGGTAGAAAAAAAAGGGTATGGAGAGATCGGATAAAAAACCGTGGACGTCGAACGGGGAAAATTTTATCTTGGGCAATATTTATAAAAATGTTTTTGTTCGACTATTCTTTCTTTTTTGAGCGAACTAAAAAATGCTATACGCCCGTGTGTCCTGCCCGAGGCAAGAGATCAGCTTGAATTGCTCGAAGAACACGCTATTTTCTTTTTTTTTTTATCTTTTTTTCTGCGTAAAAATTAGATACTACGATATGCGTTGTAAACGTTACCAGCCCGCTATAATCTATAATTAGACTGCATATCAAATTCGAATTTCATCAATGCGCGCATAAGTTCTTTATCACTGTGTTATTTGTATGCTTAAGGCTTTAATTAATACTACGACACAATCATTCAGCAGTGCTTAACGATTGGAGTTTATATACCCTCGAACTTCATACGTATATTACAGAAGGAAAAGAAATTTAAAGAATACATCTCCATAGATAGATCGGAAACTTTGAGCATTACCCAGAAATCCAACCCGTATATATAGCTTAAACATTCCTGGAATAGCGATAGCTAGAATAGATTTGCCAAGGGATCAGCCATGCATATATATATGAAAGAATCACGGGCGGAATATACGACACGATATCTCCGGCAAAATTGAAAGAACACAGTCATTAAATAAGAATGTAGGAAAAGGCAAAAAAGGAGAACAGAGAAAGAGAGAGAGAGAGAGAGAGAGAGAGAATGAGGAGAGGGTGCGATTGATTGACGCTCAAATTGCAAACGTGTCTGGCGTGGCCGGAACAAATAGTCGGTGCGCTGAGCTCGTGCGCCCCGCCGCGTCGCCGCTAGTTCAAGAGTCAGCCCGAGAGAGAGAGAGAGAGAGGGAGAGGGAGAGAGCTATGCAAATGAATCCGATATTAAGTTATGAACGACCGTTCGTCTTGGCTATCTGGTCGGTTCGCGCGTTCTATGCCGCCGGCAAAATGAAACGTCGACGTTGCCCGTATTGCACGCCCAGCATCGCGAACAATTTTTTCGCTTATATATACCCTGTGTAACGACGTCCATATGCGTGTATAGCGCAAATCGAATTTGTAAAATATCGCCTTTCCGATATATGTATATACAGTACAGTTTCCTCACAGTTTTTTCGCATATGAGGGGAAAGGTTGGTTTTGCAGAGAGAGAGAGAGAGCGATTTTCTTCGTTATCGACAAAGGCTCGAGGATGCGAATCGTGACAGATTTAATTATTCGCTCTCTCGCTCTCCGATAAATGTACGCAGCAGTTCCATTCAAAAGTGAGAGAAATGTGCCCGTATCGGCCGCTCCGTACTTTATTTTTCTGCATTTAATAATCCAGCGGAATCTGCTGCGACATTTTTCTCCCGCGCCATCCCCCGTCGATGCCTTTTATGTATCATAATATCCTCATCGAGGTGGAAAAAAATCCTCGTCGACTCTATTTTTCCCTCTCAATAATCCCTTTATTAAAGTTTTGCTCCAAGAGCGACAGTTTTTCAGTTTTTCTCCTTCTCTTTCTCTCTGGAGGCCCGCGCGCCACGTTAAATTGGCAGGATATTAAAATGCGTTCCCCTGTAACAAGCCGGCATCACTGTATAGATCTATACTCTCTATCTTACCGGCTATCGACTATTTCAAATAGAGCGACCCTATTTTTTCGCGAAAAGTCAGGTGCGCGAACTCTCTAATCGTATCCTCTGCTCGCGCTCGATAATACAGCGCAAGCAAATTCGTTCCTCTTATTTTTCATCTCCTCCGTTTAGCAGCTGTTACAATTATTAATAATTACGCTATCGATATCGCGCGCTTGTGTTCGTTCGTAAAAGTGGCCGCTACCTATACAAAGCTTATCGAACGATGCCATAATGGTATAAATCGATAGTTGCGCACACGTTTCGATTTGATTCGGTACATTCGCTATAGGGTGTATCGCCGACTCGTAGCACCGAGAATGCCCGAAACAATACCGCGTCATAATAGCCGTGGCACGAGCGAGGTGCGCTGGGCCTTCGCCGTTATTCCTTCGTAAAAGAATCTTTGCGCGCGGCCGATGTGTGCTTTGTCGCTGCAACCTCTGCATGTACAGAGCTTTCCCTAATGGGGCACTGTCGTTTTTGGGAAGGGATCATGGGAGATGATAGATATCGTATGGGGATAAACTACAAGTTCGGGAGAGATTAAGGTTTAGTGAGTAATTTGTATTACAATTATGAGAATATTTATCAGTGTTTAATTTCGTTATCGGGTAAAAGTATGAATTGTCCTTATATTTTCACAGCCCCTTGCGGTCGATATGACCTAGTGTTCTTGAGTCACCTTTAAAAATACATGAAGTATTCGATGTAGATTTACAGTGTATGCTTACATCTAGACCTTATTCGTTTCCAAACGTCTCGTATTCTTATATCGAATAGAATTTATCTGGGACCTACAAAGACCTTATTCTTTACCTCAAAGTAAACTACTAAATGTTCATAAAAATCTACAGTGCTTTATTTTCTCAAGTGAATCTATTGACAAAGAAACCCCCGTATATACGGTCCGAGTCGCTCTTTCTGCGCTCAGTTTTCTCGAGAAACGTTTTCCTTGGGGGTAGCAGGGAGGGCGTGCGTCGTGCCGCAGAAACGGATGGGGCACATCCTGCGGGAAAAATGTATTTTCTTAAAAATTATTCGTCTCTCTACTTCTCTCCCTTTCTCTCTCTCTCGCTTCCACTCTTTCTCCTTTTCCTTTCTCTCTTCACCTCTGTCCCTATCTACTGTCTTCTCGAACGGTTCTCGCTCTGGTCGGTTCATAGAGAAAAAGGCATTTTCACGCTCTCGCGAGGTCGCTGCTGCTTCAAAAAACGATGCCTCTCGCTCTCTCTTACGCGCGCGTCGCCGCTCTCTCGGTCGTCGATGAATCTTCCTTTTCCCATTTTGCTCTCGCGAAGAAATGGTGCAAGAGAGTTTTTCTTTCTTTTAGAAGGAGAGAGAGAGGGAGAGAAAGAGAAAAAAGGATATATTCGTTGTCGCTTTTTACTCTCCATCCGGGCACTTCTTCTTTCGCGACTGAATCTTTGCTAGTGTTTCCGTATTTTTGAGTAATGGCGGTATTTGAATAATGGTGTGATTACACGAATATTTGCTCGTAATTCGGACTTTAAGGAAGGGAGATTGCGGAAATATTTTTGAAATATTAATATTTAAACTATGTGTTAAATTAAGGTAGGGTATGCTTTAGTCGGAAAAATATAAGAATTTTACAAGTTTAGCTAAATTCGATAAATTGTAAAGGAAATTTTTGTTATACAGGAAACCTAAATAAAGAGTTTTATCTTTATAAATTTAATTAATTCAGTTTGCAGATAATTTGTAAATGTGTCTATCCCTTGATGAAAAATTATATACAACCTTTTGAATGCTATTATTAAATTAAAAATTTTCCGAAAGATAGTAAATATTTTATATATTTATATATAATATATTATATATGCTTAATCGTATTTTCTTCGAGATAAAAATATATTTATTTCCATAAATGAGTAGCATTTATCATACTTAATTAAGTTAAAGAAATTATTTTTAAATTATTTTCTATAAAATATGATTCAAATATAAACGATGTATTTTTAATGAAAAGTACATTTCGATGTGCTTATAGCTACAATAAGAAATCGTACAAAATCATATCTTGCGCAGTCTAAGACCATCGGCATAAGCCAAGGCACACGCGTTCATCCTTTTATAAACACACATATATGCACCTGCACACATGATGCGAGTGAGCGGCATAATTTGCGATCGCCAAGAGAATTATTTAGCTCTACCCCCATTCTCCCAGTTTCTGCGAAAAAAATAAGATTAAGGATGCATGAGATTGTGCATTATTTCCCGTGAGACTCTTTTTTCGTATACGCGCTCACCCGAAATAATGTCTTTCGCCCTCTCTCACCTTTTAAGACTTCTCTCTCGCACACACACACATAGAGACAAAGTCGGGCAATCGTTAAAAAAGTCAAATCCTTGCGCGCGTCCCCAGTTTGAAAAAATAAACGCGGCGAGAATCCCTTTGTGCGCTGAATCCAGGAGGCCCTTTATTATCTGTACTTTTCACTGCGCGAGTTTATAATCCTTCCCTATACCTTCTTGTCGCTCTCGGTAAACGGCGAATAATCGCCCGAGCTTTGTGGCCTGGCTATACGCGTGCGCCTCCTCTCCCATTGTTTCGACGACGAACAATGACCGAGTAAGCTCTTCTCTCTCTCTCTCTCTTTGCTTTCTCTCTTTTTCACTACACTCTCTCTCTCTCTCTCTTCCATGGTCTCTTTCTCTCCCCGTGCGCTCATTCACCTTTCGCGAAGAGGGGTCCGACCGCGCGTCGACCATTTACTACTGGTCAACACGAGACTGAAAATTTTGCGGCCCCGTTGCTACTGCTATGTTTCCGTTTTGGTCCTTCGATGTGCTTCCTGTTTTTGGAGCGCGTCGTGATACTCTGAGAGAACTGGGCGCTAATTAGTCGAGGTGGTACTCTAGGGAGGTGAGGATCGTGGAGATGGTGCCGATTTAGACATGTATGTGTGTGTATCCTACGAATATCTATCTCTGTTTCGACTGCTTATTTTGTGTCATATTTTAAGCTATTCGAACGATTTCGAGGGGAGGTTTTGAATTAGTTTTCTCGATGCGCTTACTTTTTTGTATCTGAAAAAAATACCGTAAAAATATTTATACATATACTTTTTTATGCACAACTCAATCGCTTTTCTTTAAAGCCAAATACTCATCTAAAGCAAGATTGAATTTTCAATATTTAACATGCATTTACCGAAATAGTATATTTTAAAAGGTTTAGATAAAAAGTTTTCAAAAAGCACCTTCATTACATACGCTCGCAGCGCCAAAAAGGTAATTTAGACCTAAAAAACATTATACCGGATTCTTTTACAGCTCAACAGTTTTTAATCCAAAAAAAGAAGTCGACAATAACTTTTAGGTCCTTATATGTAAATAACCAAAAAATTTTTACTTCACTCATCGCTGTAAACGAACAAAATGAAAGCGTCAAATTTAACGCAAAAGTGCTCATTTTTCGACGCATCGCGAAATTTTTTCCCTCACACAAACGAAACCCTCCCCGGAGAGAAAAAAGGTAGAGAAAAAAGGATGTGTAACGGAAGGTAGATAGAGGGCCATCGCCAAATAAAGGAAGGAAGAGAAACTCCAAGGCACGCTAATAAAGATTTCTGTCGGTTCCAGTAGAGATAATACAAATGAGAGTCAAATCCTCGAGGTTCGTTATATTTTTCAGGGGCAAACATAGAGGAATGTAACGTTACTTCTTTCTGTCGAAGGGACGAGACTCCATTATTGCAGCACAATATATTATACAAAATACTCGCCTACCTAAATTAACCACCTCTGGACCTGTTCCCCTACCCACCTCTGCTCGTCTCCTTTCTCATTTCTTTTTCCCCCGTCCTACCTGTCTATTTTGGAGCACAGCGACCAAGGGTTTCATACATAGACAATGAAGGCTCGTCCGTGTTTAAACTAGAAGAATATTTCACTCTGTATAGGGTGCGCTTCCTTTTCCGTCTCTCCCCCTCTGTCTCTCTCTCTATTTTTCCTTGTAATTTTCAACGACCACACTCCAACGCGATGATTAGATTTTCTCGTTATTTCGCGTGTGCGTGAGAATTTTTTGAGTTTGTAATTGAATTTTTACAGAAACGGTCGATTATGATGTTGTATTTATAACAGGTATGCGATTGAAGAAGCTAACGGAGGGCATGCGTAGCTGAATATTTATAAACCCTACACTTACTCTCCATTCAAACACCAACAGGGGGTTCATTACGTTGCAGTAAGTGTCCGAACCCCCCGTTATTGCGTCCCTTTTTTCAACTGTAACGTGCTCCACTTTGTGCAGCTTACCTTGAAAGAGTACGAGAAGGACAGGTAGAATATTCGCAATGTCATGTTTTATTGATAATCTACCATTACTCATATTACTATTTACCATTTTAATTTTCGGTTCCTGCATACAAAGAATGGTTTTGAATGTAATTTTTTAATAAAAAATTTACAGTAAATCTATAGCTGTGTAGAATAAAAAAAAGTACATTTACAGAATTGAAAGGATATGTTTCATTACAGTTCATACCATCTAAATCCGATGAAATCCGCGAATCGAACGGGATTTTTATTAATTAAACCAATATTCGATGCAAACGAGCGCTTGTTATATAGGAAAATTTTCAAACAATAGCGTCTGGTAAAATCCTACATTCAAAAGAAAAGAATATAAAGGAAAAAATTCTTTCCCCCTACTCCCCCCCCCGTATGCAATTTCGCGAATTTAAAATAAAAGTTACAGCAACGGTACGTAGACGCGCCGCGCCGAATATATATATACATCCTTCCGACATGGTCTGACGACAAGAGGACGAGGGGACTAATAAAGACGCAGGCGGAGAAAGAGTCGAGATTCTTGCTCGGAGCGCGCGCTGATCCAATATATCCGGCAGGCAGGAATAAAATTATTCGTCTAGAGGGATATTATATCGACATTCTCGAGAGCTCGGAGAGAGAGAAAGGGAGAGAGAGAGAGAGGGAGTTAGAGGTTCTATGGGTTCGGCTAGGTGCGCAACGCTAGAGAGAGAGAAAGAGAGAAGTGTACACGAGTTACGGCCGGGAGTGAGCTAGTGGATCGTGGCGATATTTAAATGAACCAATATCATCTACTACCCTATCGGTCGGGCGGCAGCCCGAGCTTTTTAGACGATAGCCTCGTCCCCCGTTTTCTCTGTATTTAATTTGAAATTAATATCGTTGGACAAACGTGGAAATTCGAGGCCGAAAGTTAAAGCAGTGATGGGTTCGGGTCGCTTTGAGGGATTTCAAAATAAACGTGATTTCATTTGACGGCTTTTGGGATTATTTCCTGTCGTTTCTTTTCGACGCTCCATATTAGTGCTTTCATTATGGATTTTGCAGTTTAATTAAACGATATTCAATGCCAAATTATTTCCTTTCACTAACGATCAATGAAATTAATTTATAGTTCTTTTATGATCCGATGATGAAGAGATTATTTCTTTTTTATATCTATTTTATATAATGCGAGTAAATATTTTCGGTTCCAGTTCTGTTTAGGTAAATATTTTCCACTGAATTATACAGATTTTACTAGGGAATGGCGAACCTTTACCACTGTTATTATTTTTACATATAAATAATATGTAACGGCTTAAACTCTGTAGCCGTATTTTGGAAATATCGAGCGTATCGAGGATTCGCGAGGAGTCGCGAATTTTAAGTATGTTATGTGTCTGCCTGTGTGTGTAATCGCGAAATTCGAGTGCTAAGGGCAACGCGGCTGTGCTAGCGATCAGACGGAAAACAGGAGTCTTGCGAGACACAAGCTTCTGCGCTCCATAACGTCGTAAATATTATATTGGCTACTTCTCTCTCAAGAGTTTGGAATCCCGAAAAGGGGTGAGTGTACTCATAAAAAATAGTCAGCGGGTATATCATCCCGAGTGACGAGTCAGTGAAATTAATTGTATTTCTCGATAGCCGCGAATATAGTCGCTATACGGCGATAAATCTTTGGTTATTGTGTATACGTGAGTTTTGAAATGAATTTATTTATATTATGATGGATACAGCGACGACAATCAAATACAATCCTGTTTGATGAATCTTAGAATAAAACGGAGGTAGTACAAATATAACATCGCAATTTCAAGAAAACATTTTTTCATTATTTTTCAATCCAAATTCACTGAAATTAATTCCGAGTAATTATTTGACATGTAGTTGGAAACTCTAAAAAGTCGATAGCATCATTCACACTTACACCTACTACTTGAAATTATACAATAGAAACAATGCAATATTACTTTGTTCGAAAGGATGTCACCATTAAAAAAAGAAACAAAAACTAATAATAATCGAAGCGTAAAGGAACGAAAATAGAAGTCGTGCTCGTCATCCACGATAAAGTTCTTATCCCTTCCGACTATATGTATCTGTCTATGTGTAAGAGCGAGAGAGAGAGAGAGAGAGAGCGTGTGTGAGAGAGAGAGGGAGAGTGAGAGAGAGGCAGCAGATCATCGGACGGCTCAACCACGTAACTCGAAACAGCCTCGAGCTTAGGTAACAGCAGTCAGCCAAGCCTGGGGGACTCGGGCGTGTTATCTGTCCTTATAACGAAGGAGCCCCGTCGTCACTTATCGACGCCACGATCGCATTTCGCTGAGCCTCGTTCTCTCTCTCTCTCTCTCTCTTTCGCCTTCCCTCTTCTGCTTGCCTTCATTCCGCTCTTAATAAATATACGTGCTTCGAGTTTCTTCTCTCATGCTTCTTGAACACGCTCTTTATATAAATGTGGTCAAGTTTAATAAGGCTCCAGTTTATGGGCAGGTGGATTCGCAAGTGAATAAACGAAAATGCGAGGATTGAATTCCAGTTCTCGCCAGACTGACAGACTGATATTTTTTTTTGTATCGTTTTAATTGCATTTTATTAATATACAAGTGCAGTATAATTTCGCCGTGATGTAGATACATTGAAAAGCTAGAATTATATTTGCAGTCTATTTTATACGCATGTAGCAATGAAGTATTTGATATCGATACTTTAACTCATGCTTAAAGATATACGAACTCGATCGATAAACGATATGGGCATAACTTTGCGCGAAAAGCCATTTGAACGAGTGAAAATAAAGTTAGCTCGGCTGTTCCAGAAATAAACTTGGGTTATTTCGATTGAAGAGTGGAATATATATATCTCTAGGCCATCGTACACGTACCCGTGTCTTTCGAAGTTTCAGTCTAACAAAGGGGTCAAAGGAGTGGGGTTGGAAATGTATATATTGGGTCTATACGGATCAATGTACTTCTAGCGCGGATATCAGTTTCGGCATCTTCAAGGGTCCTAGAGAGCTTTATGTAGCAGACTTAAATCGCCTCGACTTTTTCTCCTCGACTTTCTCTTTCTTCTTGATACTTCACGGATTTGGTGTGAACGATTTACGCAGATAAGGTTATGTACGGCATACGAAAAGAAATGGACTCTGGTAGCTGCTCTCTCTCTCTTTCTCTCTCTCTCTCTCTCTCTGTCTTTCTTATACCACCTGCTTTTGGAAGCTTTACGTCACTTTTGTGTTCATGGTAAGGTTAAATGCACTATTAATTTGTTATTATTTTTTTTTGAACACATATATTTAAATGAAAAAATTATGCGTATGTAGATTTGACAATTTCAATCTATGGACAAGAGAATCCAATAATCCCCCTATATATCAGAAAATATACTCGTCCCCCAAACAATGAAATTATTCTCCCCTGATAAAATATTAAAAAAAAAAGAAAAAAGTCGAGCGCACGAAAATCATCTGGCCAAATGAAAGCTGGGACAAACGACGCGGAAGCCGAAAACTCGGGTGACTCGGGAGCGCGCGGATTAGCTGCTACAGCCGCGTGGGGCTAACGTCTTTCGTCTCGCGCTCGCGAGTACGTGCACGGAGCGCGATTCGGGGACGGGCATGTGTGCGACGAGACGAAAACGAGCGCGCTCACTCTCTCGCATTAACTTGCGCGCTTTATGTGACGTTTGAGCGAGGATTATATGTATATAAAATCCCGTTGGAGGAGAGGGGCCAAGGATAGGAAACGAGGATATATGTACGGACGGGTGGGAGGAGGAGGGGAGGTTTAATACCCCTAAACTCCCGCAGTTGGACGGTCAGTGCAATTTTTTTCAGTTCAGACCGCGCGGAAAAGTAAGTTTGGAGAGAGACAGGCTGGTATAGCGGTAAAGGATAAAAAAGAGCAGAAGAGTGAAAATTCGGAGCGCGTGGACGTGGGAAGAGAGAAAGACAGAGAAGAGAGAGAGAGAGAGAGAGAGAGGAGTAACGGATGCGACGGATGGAAAAAAATGGAGAAACGAGATAATCGTGCGTAAAGATTGCGGAGCAGTTGGCGAAGTTGTCCTGAATATAAAAACGCCGCCGGAGCTCGCAACCCGCGTCTAATTTAGACGAAATAAAATTTTCGGTACGGCTAATGGTCGGGAGCTTGGATGTCATTAGTTTTGTTGACGTGTGTTTGGAAAAATCTAGTTTGCAACATATATATACATATACATATATATTCATATTCCAATCATTATTACTGTTCGCATATCGTAGAGTACAATAATCAAATCGTGAGTACGTTTACCAAGCTCTCAAAACCTTTCCTTCGTACAAACACGGCAGCTTTATCGCTCTCGCACAAACCAAACGACGGTCCACACGGTAGTTGTACCATCGAAATCCCCAGCCGTTGCGCGAAGCACAGCTTAATTAACAAACCATAAACAAGCGAGGGTAGAAAGAGAGAGCGAGATAGGTCTGCAAAAAGATAAGGGGGTGCCGTAGGCAGTGAAGAGCAAAGAGAGATTGGATGGTCGTACGCGTAAACATCAGAGAGAGGCTGTGCTGCAGCGCCGTACAAGCCGCTAAAAAGAAGAGACGCGCGCACACAAACACACGGCGGCGCGTATAGTTGCCGAGAGAGTGAGAGAGAGAGAGAGAGAGAGAGACGAAGAAACAAGACGAGATAAGGCGCTATAGAACAGAACGGGAGCTGGCGATATACACAGAGTGAGCGCGGATCCGTGGCTGCTACGCGCAGCTCTAAACTTGTCCCGGAGTAGGTCGTAAAGGATAGTGTGTGCAGCACAGATCCCGCCGCCTCGTATACACTCACATATATATATATATATATATATATATGTATGTGTATACACACGTATGTTTTCGAAGGGTTAGAGCGGAGCCATATATAGGCCATATAAGATACCCTTTTTGTTTGCAATGATTAAAAAAAGAGCGCTTTAAAAGTGACGTATCGCGCGAAACTCGACGTGACATGTTAGGGAGTTTAGTGTATGGGCTGCTGCCATTGCACTGTGTCGACTCAACGATTGCAAGCACGCGCCGCGCTCGACTTGGTATATGTGTGTTTGTGCGCTTCTTATAAATGCCTCCGACTGAGCTTTTGTGCGAATTTCTTTTGCTGCACGACTTGTTTTTCGTTCTTTTTCTTCTTGCATTTTTCGGAGAAAAGATATATAGGGGAGAGCATGTAAGGGAGTTAAGTATGCGAGAGGAGAAATTGCGTGCAGCGTAGAAAAATCGTGAGCAAAGAGTATGTATCTATATTGGTTGAAAATGAAATGGATTGATTATGACGCGTAGTTCTAGAGCAATGAAAGTCAGAAGAAAATATGTGATGCGTAATCGTAGATCAAGAGACAGTGCAAGAGTTATATAGTTGTGATTTATATTATTGTCGTTGATTATTATTAAACGTTGTTATAAGAGCATTATTAAGAAGTAGTAGTACTTGAACGGTAAGATAACCGTTATACATTTACGATAGTGTGTACAGACCCGTAGGTACAATTAATCTTCATAAAGCCTTTTTGATTTCTATATCAAGCCAGTTAAGAATTTAAATTACGCGCGAGCAATATTTTTTCCCGTAATTTACACCGAAAAACACGACGCGCTGTCATCGTAAACATTTCTCCACGATTCTAAATAAAAGCCTCCTTTCCTTTATCGACGACATAAGCCCTTTGTTTATAGTAATTGCGAAAAAGTATATTTCTGCGTCCCTTTATGCATCCAGCAATAAATACTCGTGAATAAATACATAAATTTTCGCAGTAAGTACGTGCAAAGAAGGTGTGGGCGCGCGCGCGGAGTATAAGGAGGTGAACACAAAGTAAAAGGCCGAATGAAAAAGTGAGAAAATTCTCGTGAGCGGGGGGCGACTGTTTGCTCGTTTCTTATGGCTCTTATAGCCATTTGCATTGCTCGCGTTACCCGTAGTAGATTAGAGCTCGCCCTATGCGAGCGACGACGATTTCATCGTAATATACCGTGTGTGTAGCGCGCGGCGGTCCGATCGCACACGCGACGATGACGAGTGCAGCGCACTACGGTACGTTTCTTATATGCGGGAGAAAGAGACCCTTTTCCCCAGCTTATGTTTCGCGAAATTACCAGCTTATACGACTCTTAACGATGATGGCGAAATAAAAGACTCTTTTTTTCTCTTTCATTCGAGCGCGCCGCTGTGCAGTTTTTTTTTGCTGCCTCGTATCGAACGAAATGCGCGCGCACATATATATTTTTCGAAAGTTATCGCGAGCTACTGTATTTGGAGCAAAAAAAAATGAGCGAGGTAGATATGTTTCGGTTGAATAAAATTATTTCGAATACATTACTAATAAAATTCGCGCTACGTACATGCTGTAATAATGACGTGCGCGATGCCCCATAGCTCCGGAGCGAATCCAATCGCAATTTCGAACATAGCAAATAAACGACTAGTCCCTCTCGCTCTCGCTCTCTCGTGTCTCAGGAAATGAACTAGAAAGTAAAAAATCAGCTATCCATTCAGTATCGAGAATCGAAAGAAAATGTGTGTGTGTGTGTGTGTGTGTGTGTGTCCCACTCCCCTGATCGTAAATGCTCGAGTATTTCTATAATACATCCTCGTCGATATCGCGATATCTCTCTCTCTCTTCTCTCTTCCAGCTTCCGATAAAAAAATTGAGCCCGCACGCTCGCGCGCCCTCCACGATCGCAAAACGAAAACGCCGACTCGGCACGTCTACTTCGCAGTCACGCGCGCGCTCGCGCGTCCTCTCCACCCCTAATCCACACCGCTCGCGCGCGTCCGTCAGCTCTCCCCCACCCCTACCTGCTCCCTTACGAAAAAAAAAAAGGTAAAAAGGGTAAAAAAGGTAGGAAAAAATAAAGAAGAGACTAGCGGAAGCGAAATCGGTGCCAGCGATCCACGTCATTTAGAGATGCCATTCGACTATCGCTTTCACTGCAGTAGATTGCGTCCGGAAACAGTCGGACGACCACTCGCTCTCTCCCTCTACCTCTCCCACTCCCTCTATTTCTCTTTCATTCCCTTTCATAGAATCTCCCCTACTTTTACACACACGCGTACATACGCGCGTACGTACAGATACTCCAGTATAGGGATTTAACATTAGTCGCTAACCCGTATATACACTCGCACACACACACACACACACACACACGCACACACACATACACATATGTATATAGAGCACGTACAATTACGTGCACACGTACACACTTATCTGCGAGGGAAGGATGAGTAGGAGTGATAGAGAGAGGGAGAGTTACATGCAAATCGAAGTAGATCAGCGCGATGCGATGCAGTAACGCACCAGGGCACTAAAACACATGTGAGAGAGAGAGAGAAAGAGAGAGGAAGGCCGTCGCGGATATTGTTACACAGGTGGGATTCACGAGAGGGCACCAGTTTATACACATATACACAGAGAGAGAGAGAGTCGAAAAACGAGAGGCGGTGGTACGTGCGTCGAAATCACAGGTTGGAAAGTTTTTAAATAATTACAGGCTTCTGGAGTGGAGGAAGCGCCGTTTCCCATCCGACAATTGACTCGATGAGCCAGAAGCGAGAGATAGAGAGAGAGAGAGAGAGAGAGAGAGAGAGAGAGAGAGAGAGAGGGAAGGAGATGGAGTAGTGGAAAGGTGTGCCGTCGTCCCTTTACAGGCTCGCGCGCTCAGCTATAGAAAGGTTTTTTGCCTCAACGGCAGCGGCGGCGGCTCCACGGCTCTCGAGCGCTATTAATGGGAAAAGTTCGCTTTTATCTTTTAAACGGCCAGCAACAGTACTAATTTCTAACTTCTAGCATTACTTCGCGCCCCGAGCACTCAAGTGTGAGTCGAGAGAGAGAGAGAGAGGGAGAGAGAGAAGGGAGCTGTTCTAAGCTGAGCCGAGCTGTATAACGGAAAGTGTAAGAGAGAGATGATAAAGAGAGGCAGAGAGAGAGAGAGAGAGAGGGAGAGAGAGCGTGCGTTCTCGCGGCACTTACGGTATATTTTCGCCCTATAAATTTCAACTGGCTTTTATACCGTTGCGTGACGGGCTAATTATATTTCGCTCTCCCTTTCCCCCTCTCTTTCTCTCTGTCTCTTCTAGGTTTAAGGACTTTGATGCATTTCTCTTGAACCTCCTACCTTTTTTCACGCCAGACAGTGCAGAAGTGTCCCAACTACACACTCAAAAGCATATCCGATAAGGACGTGGACCATTTTAAATTTAGACTTACCGCTCGTTCGTTCTGTTTTTTTTTCTTCAATTGAATTCCAACCTACCATCCCCCCCCCCCCGCGCTGCCCCTTCGTAAAATATCTACTCTGCCCGATCTTTGTATTATTTTCTTCTCGATCTCGGTGGCTATACAATGATGGATGGAGCCTTAAAAGAAAAAAAAAAGTATATATAACATATACACATAAAGCGACACACAGTATACAAAAGCGTATATATCGTGCGCGGGCGGGCGCATTAAATATAAAAATAAAGCAACGCGAGAACCAGCGGGGCGTACGGGCATTATAAAATATGCCTCGCGTACGGTGTTTTTGCAACGAGACCGCGGAGGGTGGACAGGTCGGGGACCCGTAAAGCGCTTTATTATTAAACGTAAAATGTTGGCTTTACAACGACGTCCATCATTAACCCTTTTCACGAGAGTAGCGCCATTTCAATTAATGCGCCGGTCCCCCGCCGCTGCGTTCGTATATATATGTGCAGTACCGGCACTGCGAGCGCCTGGGCTAAAAGCATTGCGCGCATAAACATCGCGGGCGCGCCGTGATATTCTTGAAATCAACTCTCGAGGCAAACTCGCGTTGGTTACATGCACATCGAAACGAAAGCCACGATGAGCGCCAGAACAGTGTAGGAGGTTCAAAGAAACTCGCCGAGCTTAAATCAACAGCCCCCGCACGCTTGAAAGTGCGACGACGCAACCAAAAAGTTTCGCGTGCCACTAGGTAAACGGTAGTTTTCTCGGTAAAGGCGAAGAATCAAAGCAGTTGAGGAGAGAGCGCCTGACGTTCGTCGTGACGATGCGCGCATCTCGCAAGAAACACACACACACACACACACACAGCCTCTAGGGGCGGCTCGCTTACGAATTTTAATCTCGGCCTTTAATTTTCAAGCGGCAACAGCGGCAACGGTGCAGCAGGAGGGCCGATGCAAGAGCCGCGCCGAGCGCGTTCTCTCAACGCCTGCAGGAGGGTTAAGACTTAACGGTCGGTTAAACTTAACTGTCGGATTAAAAGTGCCACGCTCCGATGCACACTCCGCGAATAGAGAACTCTACTCTGACTCTCTCTCTCTCTCTCTCTCTCTCTCTCTCTCTTGCTCTGGAACGCGATTAAACCCGATTTTACGTCAGTTTTAAAATGGCTCATAACCTCCTTCTGTCTTTCTCTCTCTTTCCCTCGCGCTCACTTGCCTCACCGAGGCACTTCTTGATTTCGTATTCTCATTGCGAGTCGCCATAGGGAGGATCGTTTATTGCGATTTGCGTGGGATAAAAATAACGGGGGAGGGGCTGAGCACGACTGGTGCGTGCAGCGCACTTGTCGAACACGTCGATAGTCCTTGTTTATCTTTCGGGCACACTTGTCGCGAGTGTTACACCGCTCGCCGCCGTTCGGTCCTCGTATAAAGGCTTTTAAGGCCCCTATACACTAGGTCCGCTTTTATGGATTGTATTTTAGTTTTACCGAAATTTTCGCGAGCAAATTTCAAAATGGTCCACTTTTCTTTTACAAGCGGCGGCGGCGGCGGCGGATTTTAGGACCTGCAAGATATACGTTATTCGGTGTCCTTTATGTGCGGAGCGCGTGATATACGTGTTGAGCGATCGAAACTTCAGTTCGCGGGGGATATTAGAGCGAACGATAAGTGTTGCGAAATATTTTTTGAAAGTTTTACGACTCTTTTGCAGTTCGATATATATCACACGTGTTTCAGCTATTCGGTTCGTTCCCGGCTTTGCCACTGCATTTTTATTTTTGGTAATTGCCAAGCATCGATTAGCTTTCGCAACTGTGGGCAGAACGATTCGTTCCCAAACAAATCCAATAAATATTTTCAATTTCCAAATTAATATATACAGAAAACGCTTGTTCGCATCACCGAAGCTTCCAATTCCATCGCACTCAATTCCATCGGGACAGTCCCATAATTTCCCATCACTAGACGAAAAGCGATACGGCGCTCCAGTCGTCGCTCCGCGTATCTCATTACCACGGGCACAGGCTTCTCTCGAGAGTAAGTCGCTCCCAAGAAAAAACGATAGGAATTTCCCCGGCCGGCTGTATATACACCTCATCGAAATATAAATAGCGCTCGACAATTTAACGCCACTTAGTTCATCTCTTCAACTCGGCCGCTCCCCCTTGTATGTGTATATGTGTGTGTGTGTGTGTGTGTATGTGTGTGGGTGTCTGTGTCGCAGAAACGGCGCAGTCGAATAAGTTGTCAGATGCAGTGGCTGCTTAGTGCTCGCTCTCCTTTGCCTAGTGCTCGTGGCAATGGAAGCGCAAGAGAGAAGGGGAGAGAGATGGAGGAGGAGGAGAGAGGACGCGCGTGCTCTTGTCATTTCGCGGGGCTCTTTACGTAAGCGTCGCCGCGTGTACTTCGGGGGCTTGCTTCGCGGATAGTTCCAGCCAACTTTTGCCGAGGAAAAACAGCCGCTGCCGCTCTCTCTCTCTCTCTCTCTCTCTCTCTCTCTCTCTCTTTCTCTCCCAGTGTTTTGGAAGTTCGAGGGCTGATGGTGTATAAACGCCCGGGATTGTTATTTGCTCTCGCGAAACTGCTTTTGGCGATGTTCGGTAAATAAGTGAATGATCCGCGCGTTTTGCGTAGTTGGGATCGTGAATCAATGATGGTTGATCGTTAGAATTTTAAGTGTAAAGCAATCAATTTCTTTTGTTTTTTTTTGTGAAAGATACTTTTGAACTTTCGTCAATTCTATTGAATTTCATAGTTATAATGGTCGAAATAAAATAATGATCGCGAGTGAAAGTCGAAGGGATTGATTGAATACCGAAAAGTGTCAGCTTCGGAGCAGCTCAAGTGTAATTAGATTCGAAAGTATAATTATTGAGTTAACCGTGGTGGTAAGCATGAAATAATTAAGCAACTCGCATTTTCTCTCTTTTTCTCTCTCTCTTTCTTTGGAGCGTTATAATTGCATCTCGTCAAAAAATTAAGCACTTGTCTGCTGTGTAAAATCTGAGGATTTTCAGGGCATATTGCCTGGCTCCCTGCACCTACACAAAGCAGAGAGCAATATACATAAAGAACCCGCAACGTCTGCGTTGCTCGCGCGCTGCAGAGAGAAAAGAAAGAAGCGGAGGAAAAAAAGCTGGACTTTGGTACGAGAAGTGGAAGAGAGAGAGAGAGAGAGAGAGAGAGAAAGAGGGAGGCTTTTGCGACTCGAGAAGCGGAAGGGACGTGGGGGCGCCGCAAAAGTGTGTTAAATTCCGCAGAAGAAAAAAAGGAGAGAGAGAGAGAGAGGGAAGGTAGGAAGGAACATTAACTTTTCGTCTAACAGTACACCTGCGGCTTTTCCTTTGTGCCCACCACCCACCCCAAGTCTCGAGCACTCTGTCGCAACACCCTGTTTTTGTCCTTCCACTAAAGAGAGAGAGAGAGAGAGAGAGAGAGAGAGAGAGAGAGAGTTAGGGCAATACTGGCCACGGCGTCCTGGCAGTTTCTACCGCAGTATATAGTCTCTCTCTCTCTCTCTCTCTCTCTGTGCCGTACGCTCAAGTTAAATCCGTCGACTTTTCCATTCGCTAGCCGCGCGGCACCGCGCGTACAAAGCCCCGATACCAGCTACCCGCCCGTCCACCCCGCTTTCCCTCGTAGATT
This sequence comes from Megastigmus dorsalis, assembly GCA_900490025.1. Classification (NCBI taxonomy): domain Eukaryota; kingdom Metazoa; phylum Arthropoda; class Insecta; order Hymenoptera; family Megastigmidae; genus Megastigmus; species Megastigmus dorsalis. Next base: position 65,531 of record UELU01140954.1, on the reverse strand, counting down.
AATATATGTGGGATTCCGCAAAAGTTTCTGTAACACCTCCGTCCCGTATATATGCAGCCTCCGATTCCACCTCTACACCAACCCCCCCCAGTGTGTAAATGTGCGCGCGAATATACAACAGGGCGCGAACTAGGTCCCTTAATAAGACCGGGAAATGAATATGAATGCTCGCGGGCTGTAGCAACTCGATGTGCGAGCGCGCGTATACAAGCGAACTTTGGCTTCTTTGTTAAAAGCCGGCCAACGTTGTAGAAGTAAAAATGCGATTAGCAAACCGATCCTCGAGACATTAGCTAAGAGGAATATATCACGCTGAAAGTTTCGGTATATCGCTGCGGGGCCGCGCATATCGTCGCTGTTGTGCTTCGTATACGGCGCAAAAAGGCGGAGTGGTTCGTACGGATGCGTTGAACAAAACATAGGCGCGGGGCTCAAAGAATCGCTGTTCGAGCGGCGAGTGCCGGTGTACAAGACGGGCTCGTTTGCAGACTGCAGACTTTGGGGGCCTGCAGGGACTTGAAATATCCCGGGGTAGCTGGGAGTGCAGCCACGGGGATCGTAGGGCAAAAGCCGTCCGTCGGGCCGTCGCCCATTTTCCAAAGCCCCCGGAGGCAGCAGCCGGATCCACTCGGTAGATGAACTTTTTGAGGCTTCGGGAACGCCGTGTCGGCGCGGACCTGCACACAGCCTCTCTATACTCTCTTCCCTCCGCCCTCCTCCATTTGCATTTATATACGTATACAAGGCGCAACGAGGAAAACCCAGCAGTGCGTGCGGCTTTCCCGGTTTTTCTTCGTGTGTTATTTTTTTTCTCTCTGTCTCTCTCGAAGCCAGCCTCTCTTTCTCCTCTGTAGATTTCCTTCAATGAAACACACGGTATAACGCATCGAGTTTGCGAAAAAGTTTTTTCCCTCTCTTTGCCGAGTGCAGTAAGAGCCTGCTACAGTCCTAGGATCTTTCTCTTCTTTAATAATAATCAGAATAGCAGGCTCATTTTTTTTTCAATATTTCTCGAGCATGGAATATTTGTCATCACGACCAAATTGTTTCTGTAGGACGTATTCCCCCGAAACAGTAACTTGAGGTATAATTCCTTTTTGAATATAATCGGAGCATAAAGTGCAATTAAGCTGTGCTCGCGAGTCGTTGAACGAAAAAAAAACATGGCATTTATATAGACGTGCAAGCAAATAATCCACATCAACGTACAATAGTCGCAAACAATTCATTGTTGTACCTTCAAAATAGCCAACTCCCTCTGGCTCCAGTTGTCAGATATTATTCCAGTGCCAGCCGCACCGGAAAACAGCTCTCCGGAAGTCAACTCCGCCGGAATTGAAAGGTAATACCGACTTTATTATGGCTCCCGCTCATTACTCCATCATACTCCTCTACTGTTTCCATTACAGTAGACCAAGAATGAGAGAGAGAGAGAGAGAGAGAGAGAGATGGAGGGAAGGCGCGGAGGGAAAGGTCAAAAAAGCGCGCACTGAAGCACAATTACCGCCGCTAAGTAAGTTATGGACGGAGGTAAGTAAGACCAGTGGTGGAGGGTCGTCGTCGTCGTCGTCGTCGTCGTCGTCGTCGTCCTCGTTGTCGCAGTCTAGTGTAAGTAAGAAAAGAAAAAGAAAGTAGGAGTCGAGGGGGTAGTCGCAGTAGTAATAGTAGTAGTAGTAGGTAGGAAGTGTGCGGTCGGTCCGAGCCAACCTCGAGCTGTTCCACTACTACTTAGCACTCAATACGTTCCACTTAGGACGATCTCCGAGAGCAGTGACTTTACTGCCTTCTCTCTCTCTCTCTCCCTCGCTCTCGCTCTCTTACCGCTAGAACCCCCTGTTGGGAGTGCGCACTCGAGTTACGGCGCGCGCATTCGGCCGCTTTCAAGGCTTGCCTTTTAGTTGCGGCCGCTCTCGCTCTCTCTCTCTCTCGGCCTTATGAAATTATCAAATTATCGCGTCTTTTGCCTGAGAACGCCGTGTGTGAACGCGGGCTTTGATACTTCGGCCTCGTCCAAGCTTGCGCTTGCAACCTTATTGCGACGTGCAGGTCGCAGTTTGTAAAATCAATGTATGGAAATTATGATGCGACCGAAGCGGAATAAATTCTACAGACAGGATATTCGAAAGGTTGACATTATTTTCAAACCTCTGACGATCGCTGCAATCAAAATAAAATGTCCCTCCAGCTAAATTAAAATTAAGAAAAACTTTATAAATATATACTCTCTTAATTTGAAATAGCGCAAACTAGGTCACTATCCGAATATTAGTGTGCATGCACTGATTTATCCAGTGAACTTCTATAACGTTACTATTTCAAATTAGAGAATATTATCGCAATATTGATTTTTGTGAAATGACCTTTTTTTAACACTTTTATAAATTTACAGAGCACCGATATTTTCGCAATAGTCGTTAATAATTTAGACGATCGTTATACCTTCACCGAATGACACGGTTAATTTCTTTTATCGCATCGCATAAAATTCATCTATTAAAAAGAAAATGTAGTATCAGCCATGTAAGTTTATCGAGAATCGGCTTTTCGATTTAGCCCTTAATGCAGGCTATATACAAAAAGCTTCCCCTCTGCCGGCCGCTCATTCACCAAACAACACAGAACGCAAAATAAACAAAGCGAGCTGCATGAATAAAGCATTGCAATCAGTATGCCATAGGATCGATCGATCCGCGCAAATCTCCAGCTGCCTCGTTCCATTCTTTCCCCGCGGCCGACGTAATCTTGGGGCTGCTCGCGCAACCAGTTAAAACTTTATTAACGCGCGCCGCGGCTAAAAGGTGGGAGAAAAAAAAACGAGTAAGGAAGAGAGATAGAGAAAGAGGGAGACATGAAAGGGATAAGAAGCGGAAGATAAAAGGAGCAACAAAGTATAATAGCTGAGTAAACGACGGCAATATGTTGCCACTTCGTTCCAGTCGCGCATACACACGCACACACATCCACACACGTACGTATTTCTACGTAGACATAAAACGGGTTTCGCTTGATGGATCTTTCAGTGCTGCACCAGTGCCAGTGGGCGGCACGAAAGCCAAGGAGAAAAAAGCGCGGAGGCAGAGCTACGAAGTTGGTCGGGCGCGAAAAAAAAACAACTGAAACGGGTGGCCGACTCGGGCTCGCGCGCGCCCGCCGAGAAAACCGGACGGTCTTCATAAATCCACGGGACGTAAATCAGTCTTTATGGAGTTGAGCGGCTGCAGCAGCCGAACCGCTGCCCCTGCTTCTGGCTATTTGCGCTTTCCGAGGCCTTTTCCCTATATGTGTTTTTACCCACACACACACACACACATATCTAGTTTTTCACGGCCCGAGCGTGTTTTCATTATCGCATTGATATTATGACATTTTCTCGCCGGGAATTTCTCATTTTAGCGTCGGTGTACCGGTATACATTTACTCTCTCTCTTTCTCTCTATTTGATAAGCGTGTTACAAATGCTGGCTGTTTATGTGTACGTAAAAGGATGATTTTGCGCTCGATGCTCCGCAAGGATATATACACACATGTGGCTTTATGACATTTTGACGCAGGTTTTTCGCTTTTTTTTTGTAAGAAAATGGAAACAGCGAGCTGCAGCCATGTAACAGCCAATGTATATATTCTTGCGTTATTTGTGCACAAATATCTCATATCGCTTTTTGGTATGAGCTACGCCGCTGCGGCGGATTTTTATGATGCGCAACGTTTAAATGCTGTTTATTTAAGTTTTAATTAAGGACCGCGACCATGTAAATATATATGTTTAAATCGCGGACGAGTTGTATATCACGGAAATCATTTATATGAATTTGCTAGGTGTACTCCACCGATTTTCATAATTCCGAAGTCAAACGATTACGCGAAATAACGAAAAAACAAAAATTACATTTTCTAGGAAAAAGAAAAATACTCTACAGCTTATAAATATATTCCACTTCAATTACCCGATACCGCACTGAAACTTACAAAATAATATTGCGACAGTATTACGAAAACCTCGTATGCGCGTCTACATTTGTTTCCTTAAAGGTGCGTAAGCATTAGCCTGAGGATCTTTATCATCGGAAGTATACTCGGCTCTGCACATTAAGCGAGAGGAAAATAAAGGATGAAAGGAGAGAAGAGAAGCGCTCGAGCACATTTAAGTACGATAAACAGTATTGAAAAAGAAAACGAACTGTGCGGCAACGCGCGCACAACAGCGATTCTAAAGCAATCGAACGCGTGCAAGAGAGGCGGGAGGGTGCTCGCGTAATAGTCCGACTACGGAGCTGCTGCAAAGAAGGAAAAAAAGTGCTTTCACTGACGAACTACAGCCTGCCGACTCGTGGAGAATGGACGCGGGGGCAAAGAGAGAGAGAGAGAGAGAGAGAGAGAGAGAGAGAGAGAGAGAGAGTAAGCGAGAGAAAGACAGGAAAAAAGCGGGGCACGCTACTCTTTTTCTCGTTTCCCCCAGCAGCTCGAATCGGCGGCGCAGCACGCGTCATAAAAGCAATCGTAAACAACTGCAAAATCGCTCTACGCGAGTGAGCGAGGCGAGCGTACTGCCGTTTCCTCTCGCAATTTTCCGCGAATCGCTTACTCCCTTCCCCTTCCCCCCCCCCTCTCTTTCTCTCGTATACGCGTCTTCTACTAGCCTTCCCCTCCCCCCACTGCACTTGCAGTTGATTGCGATTGCATACAGGTATTATTACGATGTAAACTACCGAAGCGTATAGGCGAAACCATTTTTGCATTAATAGCGGGAGTAGCGGCCAAAGTATCCTTAGACTTGCTTCATCGACTGCATAGTCATCCGTTGCTAATTATCGATTTCGAACAATAGCACTTGCGATTCATCGATTTCGTGCATATAAAAGATCGACATCTCGGAATCGAATTCGAAAAGGCAACCTCCCAGATTCGCGTTCAAACACCAATTTTTCTCTCTTCTTGAAAGCGTTGTTTTCCAAATATTTATTTACGTCAAAGTTCTTTGAAAATTTTCCTTTATACGAATTGTAATTACGGGCGCGACATGAATGCAAGATTTTCAAAGAATTTCAAAGTAAATAAAGTTACAAGACACGGCGCATTCAAGTCTGGAGGAAAATATGGCCGTTTGGACCGGATTCCGAAATATCACCTTTCTCGAACGCGATTCCGGGAAGCCGAGCTTTTATCGAGAATTCAGAAATTCTGATAAAGTTACATTTACAAAAGCCAAGCAAAACCTCTATACATTTTCGAAATTCTCCAACTAATGAACGAACGGCCTCTAATTGTTCCAACGATCCCCCAACTAAAACAAGCGCTGCATGGCTACAATAGCCTCTTCTCCGCATTGACTCGTGGCGCCTAAAACCCCTCGGTCCGCAGCTCGGCCCCCGAAATCGAAAAGGTCAGCGCAGCGCAGCCCGCGGAGCTTTCAAACCTATCGCATCGTAACTAGGAATCCATTCAGTCGATGCCTAGTAGCAACAGCAGCTTCGCTCGTTCTCTCTCTCTCCCCGCAGCGCCGCTTTTCTCTCTGCGCTTTCGGGGCATGCGGCAGCTCGTCTCTCTCTCTCTCTCTCTCTCTCTCTCTCTCTCTCTCTCTGTTATACAGCGCTAGTGCATCGCACTGCTCTCTGTGCGCGCCTGATTGCGACTCAATGCATGCATATACGTATACACACTTGCGCAAGCCCCCAACTCTCCGCTCATTCCCGATATAACCCCTCTCTCTCTCTCTCTCTCTCTGTGTGCAGCCTCGCCTTCTATACCTGCGCCTCTATCTGCGGCTGAGAGGGATTCTCCTCCCCCAAACTCGACAATGTTCCTATTGCGCTCGTTTAATCGACTGTTATGCTCGATCCGGACTGTACCACTCCTCCATACTTCGATGCATTATGCGAGACAGTGACCCACTGAGGGTTCTCCCTTTCTTTCCTTTCTCGCTTTGATCGTGTCGAGAGCGGAGGGGCGATGGATATATTTTTGGGTGTGAGGTGGTGTACAAGCGAACTTGTTTGCTGTTTTGAAATAGATATAGTATATATATGTATATAAGAACGAATTACAGGTGAATTGATGAGTGCAGGCGTAATACAAATATTTCGCTGTGGGGGCGATCGTCGCGTCGAGTGATGAATGATTGACTGGGGAATGTGCTGAATGGCTCCGGGGGGCAGCAGGTGATATTGTGTGTATGCTTGAAAGGAATGCTTTTACACGCGTCGACGGTGTCGGGCGTGCGAGTAAATTGTCAAAGACGCGATAAAATGATGTTTATTGATTGCATGGGTCGTTGACCCCTTTCGTTCTATATTTATATTTACCTTGTTTCATAAAATACATGTCGCGGAATTATTTTGATGAAAGTTGTTTAAAGAGCCTTTCAAGGGATCAAGAAAAATAATTAAGCTGGCAGGTAATTAATGAAATAACAATAAGCAATTGATGCTGAGAGAAGAATAATCAGCTTATAAACTTTAAGTATAATTGTAGAGAGCCGATTGTCATCCATTTCAATATGGCCAATTTTTTAACAGGGAGAAAACATTACGGGAAATTCATATTTGACTAAACCTTTTTCAGTATCATTCTTAGTACTGTATTTTGAGATTTTCATTGACAAGTAAAAACCTTTAACTGTAAACTGTATATTTTGAAAGTGTATGATCTAGTAATAAAATTTCCTGTTTGGGAGGCTCACAAATCTGTTATGTCTAAAAGTATCGCCCCTATAAATATTATTCACTATAAATATTCATCTAGGCCACATCACTTGATGGATTTAGGTTTAGCAGGACTTCCATTACTTGTAATGGATATCATTCTGATTAGACTTTATTTATTTATTATTGTATACGGAATAATTACAGTACAAATGCAAAAGTATGCATATATAATTATTACCTTTACATTGTATCACTATGAGTATATATTTAAATAAATTAAAACAAAATTCTTTTGCTTACAAACATAAGCACAATATAACAATAATGCTTTTTTATAAGTACGGTATAGTTTGTGTCATAATAATAAATTATAACAATACATCAAATATATTTTTTGTATTTTTCGACCAAGCTTAGCGGCAGCAGCTTTGTCGAAGCCGCGAGTGTCAATGTTTCTTTTTCATCGCTCATTCGTTCCACCCAGTTATCGCCTACAATCTCCTCAAACAATTGTTCCCTAAGCCTCCCTTATTTCGACAATCTCAGCGCCCCTCGACTCAGTAACAATGCCACCCCTTTTGAAACTTCGCGCGGCGTGCACCTTTACACCTTGAGCGCGCGAGATGCTCGCCTGCTGAGAGAGAAAGAGAGAAAGAGAGAGAGAGGGAGAGAGAAAGAGATGCGAGAGGAGAGAAGACGCATTTTTCCAGCACTACCGCTCTCGAAAAACTTTACAGTCTCTAATTTTCCTTTTTGGCCTGCATCCCGCTCCCCCCATCCGCACCGACTCTTCACGAAAAACTTAATTAAGATCGCCGCCATTTGTCTTTGTCACCATTTAATTACTTGAGCCTGTGCGCGCCGCACGTATTCTTCTATCTTGTGGCCGCCGACAGAGAAAAGATGCTTTCGCACTGCTCTCTCTCTCTCGTCGCTTCTTTTTTTTCACCCTTCTTACCTTGAAAAATAAGAGAATAAACTGCTTTGAATGTCCCGCCGAGTGGCGACTGGTTGTGAAGAAAAAAAAAAAGAAAAAAAAAGAACGAAGGAAGGGAGTAAGTGGTAGCAGCCGACTTGAAAATATCCGGCGCGGGCGAAACTTTGTAATTGAATAGTTTATCGCGCGCAAATCTTGAAAGTTTTAGCGATGAATCATCTCGAGAGCTTTCCTTCTTCTTTTTTTTTTCACTAGCGTCCAGGAGAGAAAAGCGTTTGACGCGAAAGCGCAGGAGCGCGGATAGAAAAAGTTCACCTTCGCTCCACTTTGGGCGGGCTGATCGCGAGCGAAAATCTTCCGGCTGCCCACCCACCGACCCTCTACTCCGACCGATGGATGAGGCAAAAATGGAAGAACACGGAAAGATGAAAAACGGAGGAAATGGGATCCGCGCAGCGGTGGACACGCGAGGAAGGTGGAGAGCTGAAGGGAACTGCTCCGGGGATATACGAAGAAAATCGCCAAGTACGTCATAAAGTGAGAGAGATGGCATTATCTGGAAAACCAACGAGATTGGCTCGATACTTATAGAAAAGTGTGATATAGATGAGGTAGTAAAGGGACTTTAAAAATACCGAGGCGCGAGTAAAGTGTTTAGTACTATAAATCTTTTCTTGATATCAAAGTTAAATTGAAAATAATTTTTATTAAACATTAGGTATGGAGTAACACTTAAGCTGTCGTTCATGATAATGTACATCAAACACTCGGAATTTTATTGAAGGGCATGGGCTAGGATCGGAAGAGTCCTTACCCGTTTTTACATTCGACGAAATGTACGAAGGTAGAATTTATCTCTATCCTTGACATATCTTGTTAAATACAGAGAAATCGGTAAAGCAGGAATCTTCCGACCCCTGGCATATGTCCTTCGGCTAAAACTTTTTTTTTGGCAATAAAGGAGCAGGTGTGAGGATTTGAGCAAAGCAAGATAGCTCCAAAATGGCTTATACTTTATTCCAAATATTCGAAATAGGTGGGATTATGAGCGTAATATATGGAACATGATAGCTCTAAGGTATTAATGGGATCAATATAGTTTAGCTGCTTATATGAGGGACATATTCACCTTATTCAGAAATTTAATTATTTTTCTTTAACCGTACGTCATAAATGTGATTTTATTACCACATAAATTATCTGATGTATCTTAGTTCGGTTAATCTTATAGCGGTAACCCATTATTTCGCTATCAGCATAATTAATATCGTTCTAATCAATAGCAATTAATTATGTTTAATACACGGAGAAAAATGATGTAGCAATATTTAAGACGAATATACGAAAAATTACTATGTTGCGTACCAAAGCTGTGATATACTAATTTTATAGAGATTTTTCTTATGTTCATAACAAATATTACTATGGATATAGTAATTTTGACTATAAATTTCTATAAAAATTGCTATGTTGAATAGTAATATTTATTATGAACAAGAAAAATCTCTATAAAATGAGTATATCACAGCTTTGGTACGCAACATAGTAATTTTTCGTATATTCATCTTAAATATTGCTACAACCTTTTTCTCCGTGTATAAATGTTAAATTAATGAACTTTACGTCTGCCGCAGTATAAATTTCACTAAAATAGATTATTAATATTAGATTTCTTTTTTCCAATAATTCAAGAGCGGATATATGAGTATTAGATTTAGAACAATAGCTCTATAAAGGCATTTATCTAATAGCACACAAGCATTTTGAACGACTTCCAACGTATCCCAATGATATTTACCGGAATAATCCAGACCCCAAACTCTCGTATAGACGTCATAATTCAATCGGAAATTCAATAAAATCAGCCAGAAAGTATACCCTAAAATAAAACTATTACACTTCATCTTGCCTCGAGTTAATTTACCCGCCCGGACACCCCTCATCGATCATAAAAATTCTCCCAGCGCTCTATCGACACTCGACGCGAGAACGAGGAAAGCATACGACAAAGAAAGCTCAACAGGCCATAAGTAGTCTGAGAAAACAGCGCCGAAGCAAAGGCGAACTGCAAGCGCGAACCCGAGCGCGGAGAGAGAGACATAGAGAAAGAGACAGAGTTAGGATAGATAGACGTAGTAGGGGAGACCGTAGGACTACGATGCATCGAGTCGTCCTGTCCGTAAATCTCGCCACACTCACACCCTACAGCGCAGCCATCCCCCCCCCCCCCACACACTCTTCCCCCCAAGGGAACCATGTCTCAGTCACACCGTCGTGGCCGTGAGAGTTAAAGCGGCCCGCTGCTGCGATACTACTGCAGCCGAGCCGGGTCTAGACTCTCCTTTGCGCCATGCCGAGCGAGCCAGAACGAACGCGAGAGTCCAAGAGAGAGAGAGAGAGAGCTCAGCTCGAGTTTATGTAGCTGGAGAGAGAGGAGAACCGCCCGCGGAGTTAATGCGACTTTAATCCACTAATTTAAGAGGAGGGAGGCGTCGATGAAAAATAGAGGAGGTCCCATAGCTTCCGGCTGTTTCTTCGGATTTATGGAGATTCGAGCTATTACGGGTATGTGTAGAATGTTCCGAAGAGTGACGGCCGCTGATAATACGATGATCGAGCTACCGATATACCGACTTATCTGCGGCGTTCGACGTCTCGGAGGTGGACAATTTCGATCGGTGATCCGTTCAGCTTGAAATTCCAGCTTTCCTTCGCTTTTTTTTTCTTCTTTCCCGAATAAAATTCTGCACCTAAAGCTCGGCCCTTTTATATGCGCTTCTTAAAAGCCGTTGCCAGCGAGTAAAAATAATATTACGAGCCATATTTTACGGTTGATTGGAGAAGCCGCGCGAGTAAAGCGTTGGTCCAACGTCGACACTATATGGCACGACTGGCTGTCATCAAATTGATTCTTCTCCAAAGATTCGCAATCGTTGCAAACGCAGTCGATAAATAAAATGCACGGAATAACTCGTCATACTGTATCTGCTGCTTTTGTTTTGCGTCAGCTGGAAGTGAGGAGGGGTAAAAAAAAAGAGAAGGGGCGGAGGAGAAGCAGCGCAGAGAGCGAGTTTCTCTTTGAAAAAGGAGAGATGCCTGATAGCGACGCGCCAGAGGAAGGGAGGAGAGAAAAAAAAACGAGATTTTCGTGGTAGGTCCTGCCGACTCACTCGTTTCATTCTCTTTACGTGTTTTACGGGCTGCGTCTTTATACGAGGTCGTGCACTTGTGCACACACACACACACGCAAACTGCACATACAGATGTGCTGTAGTGTTCATGCTATACATACAGAGAGAGAGAGAGAGAGAGAGAGAGAGAGAGAGAGAGAGAGAGAGAGAGAGAGAGGTGAACCAACGAGAGGCAGACAGAGCTTTTATTGGCTTATTTATTCGCTTTATCCACATGCTCATAACGTTGACTTAAGGCTCGAGCACGCGCTTCAAGGGAAAACCCTTTTATTTTCTCGAATGAAATATTTGTATAGGCGAGCATATAATTCGAAATATAATTACAATTAATTTCTCTTTTGTGTACGTATGAAAAATGTGAGTTGAAGTTTAGGTGCACGATAGAAGTAGAATTAATAATCTTTATCAAATATATATAAAATATGTATAAGATCGTGTTTGCGTGGAATGTAATAATGGCTATTTTTAGTTGTTTTCAACTGTATTTACTTAACTATAGAGTTTTTTACGTCGCTGTTACTTTAAATCGATAGAAGGCAGACTCTTGCGCAAACATTCTCGCTTGTTTCCTTTTATTCTTGTATTTTTTGGGATTATGACTTGACGTAAATACCCATAATTATTTTTATGTTTACTTATTAATTTTATGCTTAATTAGTGATCCGATAATATTTGTCCATTTTACACGTGTATAAAATGCGAAACTAAAATATTTCGAGGGTGAACATTTCGTCATAAAAATTACTACAAAAACAAGAGTATTTTTGTAATATTCCTATTCTAGAATATTCTTATGTATATTTTTATAAGTTATAATTTAACGCAGAAGAGAAAAATATAATAGATTATCAAACCATAATATCTAACGGAGAATGTAATTTATAAAAATTTTGGTTAGTTATGTCATCGTTTATTTAGATAGCGACCCTTTATCCACTTTACGCTCATGATCGCATAATCAATCCGAGTGCGTTCTTTATCTTTTATTTTGCATTCATAATATACCGCAGCATCAAAGTAAAACAATGTCATTCCTATCGCCCACAGATTTCCACCATCGTCTCAAGTTCTCGACCGCTCTAACTTGGCCCTCGTGATCGTTATTTTTATCGACACCCGACGATGCGACCACGACAGAGAGACACGAGGGAGAAGAAAGCGAGATTTAATGGCCGGTGGCGAGGCGATCTTCGCGTGAGACTTGCCGTTCACTGACTCTCTCTCTCTCTCTCTTTCTCTCCCGCAACCACCACCGGTTAATAAAAAACGAAGGCTTCGGGACGACGACCATTAGATAAGTCGGCAACGGGGTAGACACACACACACACATGCACACTCATACGCACCGCTGCGTTGATTCGTCGTATATATCGTAAATCCGTAATTGCCTCGCTGATGCGTGAGTCTCGGGCGTCGCCTCGTCACTTTTGTGGCTATCCTTCCGGATTTTTTATGGAATTGTCGAGTGTCGTGTAATGCGCGTGCAATCAAGCCCGTATACCTGATTATACGCTGATCGCCGCATGTAGGACGTTTTCACGAGCCATGCGTTATATTGCTCTGCCCCCACGATTTCGCTTAGGAAATGTTTTCTGGATTATCACGAGCTTACGCATACGATTATGCGAATTGAAGAGATCGTTCGACCTGCTTGTATTTATTTACTAGGTTTCCTATCGATTGCAATTACATACAAGTAGATTATTAGAGAAAGAAAAATATTGAATTCTGTATAATTTATTAGTTGGAATTAATTAATTTTGACATAGTTAGAATAATAACGATTTGTGACGTTTAATATGCGAATTATAGCAAAATAATCTTAAACGTGATTGCACTTGATAAAGTAAAACCAAAAAAAACATACGAGTAAAAATTTTATAATTCGAAGCACAATGAGAAATTGTGAATCTTTTCCTTTATCGATTTATACGAACAACGCGACTTCGGGACTTGAAGTACGTTTATTTTACTCACCCATGCACGTATATAGAACCGATAGACACGATTTTCGAAGTGGTGCAGGTGGCCTGACAAAACGAGCTTCCGCGACGTTATCGCAAAAAAAAAGTTGCTCGCCGCGTCACAAAGCTTCCTCTCCTAGAGGAAGCAATAAGAGGGCGAAAAAAAAGAGGAGGTGGAATCAAAGAATCTCGCGGAACATTTCGCACACGTCGTATCACACAACTGAATCGAGGGTAAAATGCATTGTCGAGAAGGAATATCCAAATAAAAATTTCCTCTCTCAGATTTCCAATAATATCCCGTTCCCTTCCACTCTCCCCCGTCTTTCTCTTTTATTCTCCCCCCTCTCCTTTTATCCTCCACACGGGCAAAAATATCGCGATTTACCTGTGCGCCTCCCAGTAAAATGACTGCAGCACAAGCACACACACACACACATATACACACGCGCGCGTAGGGTCTAAAATAAAATTATAATGCAAAATCTCTCTGGTCGCGAAGGGCGCGCAAGGAAAAATAACGCGTGTGCAGTGGTAGAAGCGCGTGCGTGCCCGCGTTTATGGTAAAAGCCCCGGCAAATATTATTTCGATCGCGAACTCACCCTCTCCTACTCTCTCTCTCTCTCTCTCTCTCTCTCTTGCCCAGACCGATTAATTCCCAGTGGGTGTGTGTGCCTGCTGCAGGGTATTTTTTGTCCCCCTTTCTCCCATTCGTTCTCTGTCTCTCTCGCTCTCCCTCTCTCTCTTTCTCTCTCTGATAACGGACGCCCGACATTTTCGTAACGGTTATACACCTCGACGCGCATATGACCGCGAAACCAATGAAACAGAGCGAGAGGACTCGGTATATTTATGTATGAGTGTATATATGTACGTGTACGGCTGCTGCGTGTGTATAATTGGAGGGGAGAGGAGAGAAAAAGCGAAACATATTTCTCTTATTTTATACCCGACTCCGTTGCAGCGAATTGAGGCTGCGGCGCGCGGGAAAAGTAATGGAGGCGTGTATCTCCTATGACGATGTTTCTCGCAAAATAGTCAATAAAGATTGCCCGAGGGCGCGTGTGCTTTCGAATCGTACGATATACTCTTTGAATTTGAAAAGGAGATTATATAGTAAAAGAAGTGCAAGGATAATGGAAGTAAATACTTTTAATTCGAACATTCGTATATCGAGGATAATTTCTAAGGAATAGCCTTGTTGAATATCGTTACATGCGATAGTACGGGATAAATATAATATATAACCACAACACACTCCACCTCATTAACTGAATTTGCACTTTTCAACTTGGCGCTTGGAATAAAGCGAGCGGAATTTATTCAAAGCCGCGAATCCCTTTTTTGCACTGTTTCTCAACGTGATGTACTTTAATTAGACTTTCATGCTAATATCCTTACGTTATAGAGTTTTGAAACAAGAACTCATTTTCAGACACGATGTACGTAGTCTAGGAGATGAATGAATCTCCGTTACAAAAGCCTGCGATCGTTATAATTCTCTAGGATAAATTCCATGTCGTTAGACGTAGTGGAATATTGTGGAATTAAAACGAAAATTCATCTACTCATTTCTTTTATAATAATCAGAAATACAGGTAAATTTCCCTTATTACAGCAGAGTTAATAGAACACGTATTTTTTCCCAATAATTTCTCACAGCACAATGATTTATTAGGTTTTCAGTTGTGGACAATAATGCATTTCTATATCGTGTGGTGCAAAAGGACGTAAAAGTTTTTTAATTGACTTAATGCTCGCCTTGCCCAGCACAAAGGATGTGAAGTCATTTACACAACCGACGTGTTCCAGCTTTTACGCGGCGGTCGGTGCGCGGCAAAGCAAGTCCAGCTTTTTTTTTTGCTACACCCACGGTAAAGCATATGTTTTAATAATGGGATTAGAAACGGCGGTATTCTTTGCCACTACAAAGCTCGCCTTGGTTTCTCTCTTCTCTCTCTATCGCTCCCTCCCACTCTCTCTCTCTCTCTCTCCCTCTTTTGTTTCGAAAGAAGTTTTCACCCCGGGTCTTGCTTCTTGTATATTTCCTATCTAAGAAGAAGTCTGTGTACGTCGTTCCATAAATTTAAAAGGAAGTGCTCAGGTTTCTCTACCCCAAGCTTCTCTCCCGCCTCCACCTTCCCCTTTCTTTTATATCTTCAAGGTGCTTCACGTCTACTTTCTCTGTCTTTTTTTGGTCTTTCATATATATTTTTTCATCCGTTTCTCTCTCCCTCTCTCTCGTCCCTTTCTATCTCTTTCACTCTCTCTTTCGCTCTATATATACAGCTACCTATTCCTCTGTATCCTTGCTCGGAAATCCACTTTATTCTCATAATACAGGGTCTTTCGTTCTTACTGCGTCGTAAGGAAAATATTTAATTAAAAGCTTGCACTTTTTATTAAGTGCTTTAATTATGTAGAAAAATTCACTGTACAAAACAATGCCCTTTGAGCCTTTTATTTTTAATATATATTAATTTTTGCGTGAAGAAAGTGTTTTTAACACTAAAACTAGAAAGGTTAGAATTATTTAGGGAATGTTATTTTGAAAGATCTTAACGTTATTATATTTTTCTATTAAAACACATATCGTACGAAAGGATTATAGCAAAATAAATAAGCTAATAAAGTACAATTATTTTCTCTTGATTTCCCCCCATTTAATTGATCTTAAATTTTGTCAAAGTGAATAATTTTACAGATGATACTGACTCTTGATTAGCCATTGAAGAGTCCCTTAACTCGATTCAACGTCTACAAGTTTAAAATAACCAAGCTTTAATCAAAGAAAGAGTATGTAGCTGGCGTGCCTCGCATCTATTCTACGTTTTTCCCCACTTCTAGTTAAGCCGGATGTCGTTGGCGAACTCTTTGTTAAAAGTTAACACTCAGAGCGCAGCGTCAGCAAAGGAAGCCGAAGATATTCAAGCGGAAATAAACGTCTGCGAGTGCCACGGGGGCCAAGCAGAAGCTACATTGTATATATAAGTATAAGCGCATAGTGAAAGAAGAGCGAAATAGTAGGGAGAACTGATGGAGGAGCCAAGAGAGAAAGAGAAGGCGTACAAGCAGCGCGAAAAAGTTACTCGCCCTACTCCCGCCCTCCTCTTGCGCACACGTAGCTGGTTTCGCGGGAGGCAATTTCTTAACCGAACCTCGTCTGAGTCTGCGCTTCGTATAAAATTCTCTCCCGTGTGTATAGTTACAAAGTCGCATGCATGCGCGTCGGGTTATTGTTTGTTTTACACTTCTTAGGGTTGGTTTTGTTTTCCTGCCTTTTCCTTAACGAAAACGCGATATCGCGGAGTGGCTTTCTCGAGCTTGCCGCTCACCCCCAGTAAATGCAAATCGCGGGTACATCCATCTGTGAGCATTGGCGAAGAAGTGATTGCTTGTTAAATTATTCATTGTAAAGTTGACGTTTGGGTGGTTACTTTGTATCGCTTTCTTTCCCATGCGCGTTACGAACGTTGATCATTATAATGTATGGTAGAACTAAAATTTAATCAATATCTTGCACTCCCAATTACGGTATCTGTTTAAAAAGTAGAATTTCGCGGATAAGGGACTCGAGAAGTTTCCACTTTGATGAAGCACTTATTGAAATATATATATATTAGGTACTTGAAATTTTCTCTAAATAAAACACCCTGTCATTCATAGAAATACCTCAGTTTTATGAAAACTCATTCGTGGCACTTCACCGGTCTCGCGTTCCCTTCCCTGCAGCTTCCGCTCTCTTTTTCCTTCTCTCTCTCTCTCTCTCTCTCTCTCTCTCTCTCTCTCTCGGTCTTCCTGAAGCATGTGCGAGCTTGCGCGCGAACCGAACGAAACGAAAAAACATAAATTAAAAAGCGCTTGATTTTCTCTCTTCTCGCGAAGCCGGCGCGCTGCGCAGTCGTCGCTCTTAGCCGGCGGCCGGTATAAAGCCAGTGCGAAATTCGCGCCCAGGGCCGTTAATCCTGGCACGTCCCGACGTGCCGGGGCTAGTAAATTCGAACTTCAAGGACACGAGGAATTTCAAAAGCTTTTATGTAGAAGCGATTCTGCTTTTTTGTAATTTATCGGTCTCGCACGACTCGCTCTCCTTTATAGTTCTGCTCTGCTCTCTCGTTTTTGTTCGCACGCGCACGCTTTTTTTCCGCTCGCTTTCCCGAGCGTCACCTCTTTTTTTTTTTTTTCGTTGAACCTATCTCTCTCTTTCTCTACCTCTCATTCTCTCTAACGTTTGCTCTTTTTCTCTTTTCCGTTGTGCTTTTTTTTTGCATCGGGTAGATGTGGGCAGAGTTGCTGCTGCGCACCAATTTATAGTAACCCACCTAGTCGTTGAATATTTTGGCGGAATTTCTGTCGTCGTTTTGTTTTTTTTTTTTTCGTCTGCCAGTTATGGCACAACTCCGGCTTTTTCCCGTCTTTCTCGCTTGTCGCTCTGTAGATCACGCGCGCTTGACTCGGCGATCTTTTTTTTTTTTCTAGTTTTAACAAACCCATTGTCTTATTTTTAAAACTTTTTTTTTCGTCCCGACTAATGATCGGTAATGAGAATAGATTTGCGTTTTTTTGGGTTAACGGGACTTTTAGTTTGGATTTTCGTTCTGGAGAAACCAATCACCTAATACTTGTGAAATAGTAAATTATGGGGAAAGTACACATAAAATATCCGTGAAATTTCATTTTGTGCAATAAATAGTTTTACAATTAATTGTAAGAGTATACTTGATCTCTATTCTAGAATAGAGCTGCGTGTAATTGTCGTTAATTAGCATAATAATAATTTTAAGCAGTAGACGAATTAAAGAAATTCCATCAATAAATTATTTTATAATGTACGAAGGTATTTTTGCTCTTTAGGTTGAAAGTTCAAACTTAGGAGAGACTAGATTCATGGGTAATTCATGCTACTTAAAAATACGCTATCAACCCGAATCTTTCCAATTAATGTAATTTCCTGCAATTTTAATAAATAAGTAAATCTTCATTCTATGAAGCTAAAACTAATAATGCAGACCCGATTTCAATAATTTGTTACATATATTAAACACTAAAACAGTCTGTTACGGTGCACGCTCCATCTAATACAGCCGGAATCGAATCGGAAAACTTATACCCGTAACGGGAGCATGATCGTCAAAATCAAGCGGCCGAGTCAAAGGGGCGGGGGCGGTGGAGGCAAACCAGCATGCATAGGAAAAGGCAAGCACGGGTGCAGCAGCGAGTGCATAAACCATAAATCGAGCCATCGACGTGCTCTCGGCTCGCGTCCCACCTGATTTCCGCGGGCACACACACACACACAGACACACACAGACAGTCAGACAGTTCAGACACAGATCGATCGGAATCCATCGACTGTCTCGGGGAAAGAGTCGCGTAGTTCCATCTCCTGCAGCGGTCTCGTCGCATGCCGTTGGAGCTAGTCGCGCGCGCTCGGCTGGACACAAAACACCCGTATACTCGTATAGGTACGCCTCGATCGCGACCGACTCGCTAAAAGGGACTATACGTGAGCGAGCGCCGAGCTATTGTTGTGCTTTCTCTCTCTCTCTCTCTCTCTCTCTCTCTCTCTCTCTCTCTCTCCACCCCCGTTCTATATACCCCGTTTAGCGCAGCGGCAGCACCGCGAGTCCGTAATGTCCTACTCTCTCTCTCTCTCTCTCTCTCTCTTCGCCCCTGTAGTTTCGAGCGCTCGATTTACGCGGAAGCGAAATATGTATGCACCGCGTGCGCATGCTGTGACCCCCGCCCTGTGTGTGCAGTCCATGTGTGTATATATATATATATGCGGG
>UELU01140954.1:9329-42885 GCA_900490025.1 Megastigmus dorsalis | reverse complement strand
CCCCCCCCCCCCACCCCTTTTGCACAGCCATACTCGGGATACCTACCGGCGTGAATATTGAGATTTTCACTTTAAATTTGTATATATGAAACTTGCAGCACAGCCACGAAATAGTGCATGCGAAAAATTCGAAATTTCGTTTTATTTGATTTTACCGCGTTTTATTTCGTAGGCAAAACCATGAGAATACGAAAAAACAATCAATAGACAAACCATATCGAAATCCATAAATGGCGTATGAAGCCTATATGGTTGTGGTGAATTTTGTGGCCAAGACTCGCGATGTCAGTGTTATGTTTTGTTAATTATATATCGGTACCTGCAAATGAGGTTAGACAAACAAGCGACACCACCGGGTTTAGGGCTTGACAAAAGCGAGGATGCACACGCGTGTATATGCCCACGGCTATATCCGCATATATCTATAACAATCAGTCACCGCAGCGAGCATCGAACGTTTTGATGAAAAGCTTGACAAACTGGTCGATATATCGTCCGTCCATTATCGAGGAGAGGCCAAATGAGCATCAACTAACGCTCATTAATTATTCGCACCTCGATGGCTTTAATCGAAGCAGTAGATTTTGTTATTCGTATTTAAGGGCAACGGAAATTCTTACACGCGTTCAGTTCATTTAGATGATAATTACTCTTCAATTACATTTTCAAAACATAAGTAAGTATATTCTATCACTTTATAAACGTTTGATATGCTACATTTTCATTTCTACACGTCAATCATACGACTATACTTCATCAGCGAGATTGACTAATCAATATGTGTTGCAGACGGCTCTAAAAACGGGGAAGCTCGAATTAACCAATAACCTGCGTCTAACTCGGTATAGTATAATACTTCCAGTCCGCGAGGACGAAATTAAGGCACCTGTATGCACACACACACACACACACACACACACACACACACACACCCACCCACATATATATAGAGAAAGAGGCAGCGTCGAGACCGGATCGATCCTTTGGAAAATGAATTCCAGTTGGGTGCGCGAGCAACGCGCATCAGACGGCTAACGTGTGTTCGATTTAATTGAGTTATGAACGCTGCACACCAAAGGCTTTTCGACAACTTGCACCACGTGGGCGAGCGTCCCGTACCCGTTCCGAGTTATTATTCGGCTGAGTCTTCGATGGATTCGATAGTTTTGGTCCGACACAGAGAGGCAGAGAGTGAGAGAGTTCGCAGGGTCAGTTTTGGAAATCGGATTTTACGCGAACTCGATTAATTACAGCATCGATCTCTATCCTCGGGCTCATCAACTTTCTCTTAATAACCTTCTGTCTGTCTGTCTCTGTGTACAGTGAGTGTATATAGATATGGATATAGCTTTTGGAGTTTTGTTGCATTGCGCGCGCCTGTAATAATATGATGTGCGATAGTTTGGGCTTTGAGACGTACTTACCCTCGATAACGGGATGGCGTGGCTTGTAGGACATATCTGGAAAATAAAGAGAACGATTTTTTATTGGTTAGCTTTAAGCTGATTTGGCTGTGTTAGGCTTATGTAGATTAAATTTTGGTTCGGTGTGCTTTGCGACATCGAAGGTTAAGAATGAATTATTTGCGAGTTATATATGACTGAATATTATCTGCAGATGATTATTTTATCTGCGTCTAGTCGGTTTCCAGAGGTCATTTATGTTAACCAATTTTTTCAACGCTTCTTTATACAAACTAAAAATAGTACGACCACTAAATTATATGTGATGCATACAAAGCAATAAATTTCTTTGTAAAAATGGTTCATATAAGTATATTTGAAAAATGAAAAGAGAGGATCAAAGCAATAACTATAATACAAATTCCGGAAAGTATAAGAAAATTAATGGGATTATCTTATCCAACAGCATCTACTTTCTAGGTATTTTAAATGCTAAATATTACATTAATTGTTTTCCGATTTTCCCCTTATTAATTTACTCTTGATTACTTTGATCGTTTTCTTTAGAATAAGCACAGGTTGTGCTGAAAATTATCTACATCCAGCAGTCAGCACTTGTTATGTATACACTAAGAAAACAATTGTTTATCTTCGTTATACATTTAGGTATGGTACAAATGAATTTTACGTAAAGTTTTAAATGTTGCGTAAATGTGAGAAATTTCAGATTGATTTATGCGTATAAATAATAAATAAAACGACTTACCCAACCGATAAATAAACAAAAACATTAAGCATATTATATAATCCCTGTTAGCTTATAAATAATATTAAACTTCAACGTTTACCGAACAAAACAATAACGCTTACGAATTAATTGATCAATAAAAGCCGCTTAATATAATAAATTCAATAAATAAAGCTTTAAAAGGTATATAGCGAGCGTAATATTCAACATTTGAACTCGACCTCCTTTTCTAATGCGGACATTACCAACACACGCGGACCGAGAGAGAGAGAGAGAGAGAGAGAGGAGCGCATTAATATATAGGAAATAAAAAAGCTATCGCAGAGGATGCGGCGCTCCACGCGAGCCTCGGGAGCGTTAACGACATAATTAAAAGTCGGCCGTCGTTAATTCTCCATTATCGTTAAACTACGTACACGCGGGGGGTACGTCGTGCGTGCTGGATTTGTTGTCACACTGATTACTCCGCTCTCTGCTCTTTCTCTCTAGCTCGGTGCAAAGAACTTCCACGTATCGGGAAAAATAAAGGCAGCCGTTGAAAAAAGTAAAAGTGTACACAGTCGTTAATTCTGTTCGATAAAGCTGTAAAAACATCCCTCCTTCCTTTTTGCTTTCTAAATACTTGAACAATGCAATTGAGAAGTAATTTGGTCTATTTTCACACTGTTCCAAGTAATCAAAAAGTTTGATATCTAATTTATGTTGGAAACTTTTAATGAAAACAGTTTAGAGACGAAATTTTTTGGTATAAGTGGGGAAATGTTATTATGCTAAAACAAAACTCCTGCGATCAAACGGTTTTAATTTCGAGAATCGAAAAAATAAATATTGATCCCTTTGTTTTGTGAGAAATTTTCTAAGAAGCGATCCCAAAATTACTTGTGCAGCTGATCTATTTATTACAAAACGATCGCTTTCATGAACGGAAAATATTTTGCTAATTATGCATGTACACGTTGTAAATAGAGCGTGGTACTACGAACTCTCGCAGCATAATCAAGAATAACATTTCGTTGCGGTAACGCAAGTATTCCCATCTTACTGCATTTCGCAGTCTTGGAATAAGCGCAGTGTCTCTCCCATGGCACAGTAGGAGCTCTGAATGGCGAGCGCAACAGCAGCAGCAGCAGCAGCAGCAGGCCGAGCAGCCCCAAGTGAGTCGCGGAAACGCTGACGGGCTCGGGTGCAGAAAAGCTCTGCGGCTGTAACGACTTTTAATTATCCGCCCCTCGTAATCCATTAATGAAGAGGCTCGCGACCCACTGTCGTAGCCGCATCGGTGTGCAGCGGCGCGTCGGAAAATAATTAGAAGTTTTCTAACGGAACGCAACTTTGGAAGGGCTCTCTTCTCCTGCGGCCCTCTCGCCCTTTCAATCCCTCGCTCTCCTATACATCCCTCCGATACCCCCTATATATATTGCTTTTTCTGCGGTACAGGAGGAGATCGGAGAAGAAAGGAAAACTCGGTCATTGTCGCGCCGGATGTTTGTGCCCCTCCCCACCTCCCGTGACGAGGTAAATAATCGCAAGTTTTCCGACTGCTCGGCTCACTGCAAGAGAGAGAGAGAGAGAGAGAGAGAAACTTTTCTGCGGGATTGACGGGCGAACGAGCGAACGATTAGGAGGGAGGCTTACTTTTCAGGCGTTCGCGCTGCTTTGAGCGCGGCCGAGGAGTGGTCATAAGCCTGACGCGGTTTCTTTTATTTCAATGTGCATTCAGGAGTTCTGCGAATGGGGAACAGTAAAAATAGACGTGGCCTACTTTGACGAACGAACGAGATTATTTTATAAAATGAAATAATTCGGGTTCAGTTTTATTTGAATTCATATTTTTTTAGATTAAGATTTCGTTGTTAATAAATAAACTTAAATAATTATATTATTGTCTGTATTTTTAAAAATAAATAATTTTGAATAGCACATTGTTGCATTTAATACATAACGTTTTCATAATAAATTGTGTTTAATAGGGGTAATCTGTACGTTTATTGGCCACTTAAGCGTGTAACTATAGTGATTGGCCTAACCATAATAGTATAGGTATGCATGAAATAAACTAGCGATACATTTGAATAAATTACTTTATTACAATTGTTCATATAAATTTAAAAATACATAACCTGGTTTTAAATTAAATATTTATTATAGTATCACATTATTTAACTAATTTGGTTGCAAACAGTAGTATTAGTTTTAACTTTTATAACATTATATACATTTTCTATACTTTTAATAATAGGTTTTCCATTTCTCTTAACAGCAACATTTTTCCTTTTTTACTTTGCCTTTTCCTTAACTTTTGGCATTTTACATAGAGAAATGTATAAGGATGGTGAATTCTTACCTAAAACTATATTTTATACATACATATTGATAAAGAAACATAGAATATTTTTTCTATGTTATTATCAAAAGATGTTTTTATTTAGAATTTTAAACAAGTTTATTACTACATATTTGTAGATAAATCTTTAAAACTTACTTTTACAATCAGCGAGAAAATACATGCCAATGACTGTGCACTGTACAAGATTATCCAGAATACAGTGATTAGCCAGCCGGCCAATGACTGTTATTGTACCTATTTCCTGATACTAATGTTGGCCACCCTTCAAAACTGATCCAAAGGTTCAAATATTTTTTTTAAATGTCATAATTTTTAATTATTAAAGCTTTTTGTGTCGATGAAACATTACTAATATTTTTTTTTTGTATTGAGTTCATAATAATACCCGAAAACAGTTGATTAAATTCTTAAGTTATATTGAAAAAATCAAGCCTATTTCATGAAACCGTCTACATAGACGTCAATAACGCTAAAAATTTTTATTTCAAATTTTCTAAATTATGGAAGTTAATAGTGCTTTGAAAACTTGATATTCATTAGAATTCAAGTATGTATGTAGAATATGAATAACCTATCACTGTTTCTTATTTTTCTATAAACAAAAGTATGTGGCCAATCACTATCTCGTGGCTAACAACCGTACAGATTACCCCTACCGACAGAAGCAAATAATCCACAGAAAATTTACAATCCATGATAAAATATCCGATGTTAATAAACAATGCATAACATAGACTTTTTTAAAAAGCATTAATCAAAATAACGTAGCGATTGGATAACGATTCATTTTTATTGCTGTCAATACAACGGTGTTTCGACGATTGAGTCGTCAAAAAAAAGAGTATTAATATTTTATTTATTTAACAGATATCTCGATAGATGTAGAGTAAGAGGAATTCGACAGGTACGGATAATTTTGCATGGACGTTAGCACTGACAATCTTCCAAACTATCAGTCGCCGAAGGAAACTATTCTTATTCAACGCGAAGCTCTTCGGGACAAAAGTAATAACAAGAGTCGGTCGCGTTGTCCTTATCTCGCGTTTCCCAGTCTCCAGTCCTTAACTTCAGCTTCAGTCTGTGGTCGATTCTACTAACAACCCAGTAGCAGCCGAAGTCCTCCATCCGGAAGTCAGTGACTGTGACAGTACCTCTTGTCCACTACAGTAGCAAGAACAGGGGATCGCCTCGTTGGCTTTCCTGCAGCTTTCGGTCCTTCGCGCTGCTCGTTCGCCAACTTCGCACACGACGACTTATTAACGGCACTTGGACTTGTCGATCGCCAGAAGGTCATAATCTTTGCGCGACGCCCCCACCGAGTAGTTAGTAGGTCAACGGTGTGGATATTGCGATTTTCCAATAAGCATTATTCTCTCTCTCTCTCTCTCTCTCTCTTTGCGAAAGGTCGACGACCTGTTTTAAGCTCCTACCTCGTGAGTTATCTTTTCAATATTTATACGCTTGGGGATGGTGTAATTGCAGGCGTTGAATACAGTTAGATGTGCGATTGACTCTAAAGATACTCTGGGAATATATGCAAATTACTGTGATGATAAAATATTAATATAGTCAATACTTTTAATTAGGTTTGTAAATCTTGATACGCGAACGTGCCTCAACCTCATCGAAAGTTGCACTTGACGGGCCGCATTCATATTCCGCAACTAATCGATCCTCAACAGCTTGCTCAGCGAGCGAGAGCTGCGCGGCCTGTACGATAGTATCGATTTTCAATGTTCCATTAACCTCCGGGTTGGGAAAAAGATAATCCGTGTAAAATAAAATATGCAAAGTGAATCAAGCGTCCGACCACAATCTAATTTTACTACTGATGACACATCTCTACTACTTTTTTCAACGGAGTGAAGGGACAAAAACAGGCTTCTCTCAGATCCTGGAGCGTACGAGGAAGAGAGATGGGAGGAAAAACGTTGCGGTAACACGTGTGCTTCGGCGGTCCACGCGACTCGCAAAGACAAGTACAACGGATTCGGCGAAAAAAGCGGCCAAGAGTAGCCTTATCGACGTTTGTCTGGACTGTATAGACCATATTTTTGTCACGGTTCAATGGCCCACTCCTTTGAGAGCACGGGCCGAGTGTCTTAAAAGGGCTTATTGCGTGCCCGAATGCAAATGCCGCATTCGCTCGACTCGAGGGGGATGCTGCGCGTCGCCTTCAATTAACGACTCTCTCTCTCTCTCTCTCTCTCTCTCTCTCTCATACACACACTTTCCACCTTGTCTCCCACCCCAATGTAGCTTTTACAAGGACTAAATTAAGCTCCTCGCTTCGATTCGCTGAATATTTCATGAGAGTTAATGGTTGTACCGGGAAAAATTTAATCGCCATTGTTGTTCGAATGAAAATAGAGGGACACGGGAGTGATTCTGCAGAACGTTATATTGAATATATATCAGGAAGTTTCGATTTTATTGTGCACTCGCGGTTATCCCTTTTATCGTCCTATTTCTTTTTAAATAATAAATTTACATTGAAAATTCGCTGTATTCTATCGAGTATTCTAGAATTGCTAAATTGCAGAAGCGAACGCTCGAAGGTTTTCTCTTATGAAGCGACTGAAGTATTTGCATAGATATTCGTAAAATACACGTTCATAGGAACTACAATGAAGATTCTACATCGAATCGAAAGAGTCGTAGATTCTGGCCCTTCTCGAAATTAGTTATTTTCCAATGTCTATATACACGCATGTTAGCAAGGTAATCCAAACTAAGTTTTACTCACGGATTCCCGTGGATTCGTGAAATCAGCGATAGGTTCAAAAGGGGCAGCAGAAGTCGAAACGCGCGCAACTTCCTCTACAAGCGCGAATAAGCCAAAGATATACACATTATGATAAACAGTTGAAAAGAGAATTCGGTGGAAGAAGAAGTCGGAAAGATACGGCGTCTGGGGGCCAGGCGGAGAAAAAGAAAGTCCAGCGAGCGAGAGAAAGCTGACGCTCGAAAGTGTATAATATATACGCGTGTGAAAGTGCAGTTGCGGCCCGGCCGGGGCGAAAGAGTAAAGGGAGTAGAGAGAGCAGAGAGAGAGAGAGAGAGAGAGAGAGCAGAGAGTGCAGGAGCGAGAAGAGGTAGTAGTAGTAGCAGCAACCGCGGCGGCGGCGGCACTCCTGCGAGCGATTGATTTTCTCGATATTTCAGTGCTAGCGCGAGAACCGAGAACCGAGAGCTGAGAGAGAGAAGCAAAACTTTGGACTATCCGGCTGCGAAAAATGAGGAAACTTTTGCCTTCCGAGATTCGCGATCACGTCCCTCGTAACGGCTTCTGCCTTTTTCCCCGAGTCCAGATTTCCTCTCCCTCTCTCTCTCTCTCTGTCTATACGTGTGTGCGTCTCTACAAACGCAGACAGACGCGCGTGTTGTGTGAAAATGTTCACTCTTCCGGCGTGTCTTGTCGGAAGAATATACAGGAAGGGGAGGGGATGAGAAGTGGTGGACCAAGGGATGCAGACGTACATGGGGAACGTGTGCACGACCAATACACTTTCGCATCGCGGCGGCGACGATCGTGGCGGTGCCGCGGGTATAGAAAAGTTTCGACAACAGCCGCGCGCGGTTGTAGCGCGAATATTTTTGATCGCCGCTGTAGACAGGGAAAGTTGGTCGGTAAAGCGAGCTGGCCCGAAGAATATCAATTTTCACCGAAGGATCGCGTCGATTTAATTTTGCCTCGATATCAGAAAATTTGATTATAGCATAAATGGCCACGAAATGAGCATTGTTGAGTCGAACTTTCAGACGAAAAAGCCTTTGTTTAATTCATAAGAGCCCACAATAAGCATGTCGAGCACGATCCGGTTGTAAATTACTCTTAATTTTCTTCGCTCTCGAAAATATGAGCTGTACGAGCTTATACAGAAGTCGGGAAAATCGAGGTCAGAATATGTCCGCGGATATGAAAATAGACGCTTTTCTGCGTTACTGTTATTACTCGCTTCTCAGTTGCATTAAGGATGCCCCTCGCATATCTCTTTCCCGGTGGAGCTTTGTGTGTGTGTGTGTGTGGGTATAGAGCTACATGATAATGACCGTTCGGGAATCGTGCAGTTCTATAATTAGGTATGTGTAGGAACACCTGCATCACCGAAGTAATAAAAAAAGTACCCTTATTGTCCTAAGTATATAGACACATTCGAGTACGTGTCAAGTCGGACAATAAAATTGAACGCGCAAAACCATAACATTATCGCACTGTCCCGTTATCCACTTTTTCCATCCATCATCCCTAACTCTATACCCACATTATACAATCATTACATCGTCGCACTGGCCGCTACTTTAACCGCGCTCGCATTTCATTCCCATGCACAGAGGCGCACATTAGCAGGGAAGCGCGTACAGTAGCAGCAGCAGCAGCGGCACCGGGACAATGTTTGCGCAGAAAAGCGTGGCCGCGCACACATAGCGCGCAGCATCGAGACTACTAGGAAATTCCATTAAGTCGCTCGCCAATTCGACTTGTCGGACAATCTGTATATGTGTGTGTGTGTGTATGTGTGACGTAGGCTGGACGACCGGTGTAAGCGCCACGACAGGCCAGCCAATCGGGCGCTAATTGCAATAATCGAAGCGACAGACTGACACTCAAATAACCAGTTGGCTTTGCGCGCCTTCCCCCCCCCCCCTTCACCCCTTCCTCCAGCTCCGCGCTTTGTCCCTCACACCTCTACTATATAGATCCGTGCAACCCCATTGTGTTGACCACCTGTAGACTGGAATATCGTGGGTGGGGTACGAGTGACGTCGGATTATTTCATAATCGTGGACGTGTAATCGCTCGCCAATGCCGATACTCTTTTCCGCGTCATTTTTAATCGAGGTATTGACGCGAGCGGGCTACAGGCCTGTTGTTTTTGTTGTACATTATAACGATTGGGATACATGCCAGAGAGCTGTTTTATCCGATAATGACGTCGGACGAAATAATTTCGAACACGGGGTCTTTCCTTTCTTTTATTTTTTTTAATTAGGCCGCGTATCGCTTTTCGATATGTCAACCTTACTCGATCTGATCGGCGGATCGGATAATGCGATCCCCAGGAAGTATTTAATTCGCGCCCAACAAATTCGGTTAAACGTTTTCGAATTACAGTTTTTTATTGAAAAAGCAGTAAGTGGATTTGGACCGGTAGAAATGAGGATATGATGCGTTAAGGTGTATTTATTGGATATTCGACAAAAGTATTTAATGGACAATAAATATTTTTTTTTTCAATATGATTGGCATTTCGTTTTCCTATAGATTCATTATTATGAATCAATACATATTTAAGTTCCAAAAATTCGTCCCAGAAAAAAAAGCTCCAATCGCGCAGCCAGAACATCATGCCCGCTAATCTATAATAATCAGCCAGCGTATCTTCTAACGCATTGTGTATATAAATAGCTCTCAGAAACATCCTCCAATCAGCCATTATCCCGCCCAGGCACAAACAAGAGTGAGCCGGCCCATAAATACATCGAGAGAGACTAGAGAAACCGATTATTTCAGCACAAAAGAGTCATTTTGCCCTTCGTTCAATCAAGAAGAGGGAGCGTAGGTGGAGGCGGCATCAGCGGCTCTGCCCTAGGGCTACCACTATTAGCGGATAATTGTGACGAACTTTATTTCGAGGCACGCGATCCTATATGGAGAAAGCAGCTCCGAGGCTTATGTGCTTATTCTTCTTGCGATGGATCCCGCGTATCTATAAGAGGAGACAATAATTTATTTCCCAGGCGTGCGTAGGGCTCGAGCAATGGATCCTCCGAGCAGTGATATCGAGTGGGTGAGTTGGGGTATTGGTAGCTGAACTAGCTCAAAACACGAGGTGTGCATGCGCTAAGGCGTGTAAGTAAATGCATTCAAATGTGGGTAGAGTGAGCGCGAAATGTCGGTACCCAGATGCAAGAGGCTGCGGTTGCGCAATTGCATGATTAACTGAGTGAAATAATTTGGTGAGATGAATAATTGCACCTACTCTACTTTAATACAACCTTTTTTGCTAATTTTTTGGCGTCGGGAGGAAAATCTCCAAGTTTGAAATCATTCATTGAGTTGGTAAAAGAATAAAAATTTTTTATGCAATAAGAGTCTTTTAAATCTAGGGACACTCTATACGTAACTGTTTAAGTAGATGAGTTCCGAATATAGTCGGACAAACTAAGCATACTTAAATAATAGCGTCTTTCGGATATCTTGCTTGGCTAGAAAAAGAAAAACTGATTTCTTTAAGAAAGCAAATATTCCCTCATTTGCATGAAAGCACTTACAAACTTCGGAAGTATCTCGCTATTTCTCGTATCTTTTAAACATACTCCAATTGCTCCAGAACGCATTTCCCAGAAAGAGCTTTTTAAACGAGTCAGTGACTCTTGGTTATATAAATACACAGTAACCACGTTCAAACACAATTAAGATGATCGCCATCGTCGAATGCACCACAGAATCTTTGCACGTTCCGCAGCTCTGGCCCCACAAACAATCAACTTCAACCGTGCCGTCGCAGAAATGCCGTCATCGATAAAGAGAATCCCTGGAACATCGTCTCGAATGACCTTTATTAGGTTCGCAATATGCAAGGGATAGCTGCAGCTCGCGCGTACACTTTTACGATCTACATAGGCAAACTCTCTCCCTCTCCCATACACACACACACACACACACATACGTGCCGGTAACTCGGCTTTAATATGATCCGCGCAGGATCCTTAATCCGGATGCTGCTCTCTCTTTCTCTCTCGCTCTCTCTGCAGCCATCGCTCGCCTCAAGCTCACTCCCTTCCACCCATTCTTTCGCTCGCTCTACACGCTCCGCTCCTCCGTTTCCCTTGACTGAAGCTCGAGCGCCGCTCTGCGCCTGCCTGCCCTGAGAATGAGGACGAAATGGAGAAACGCAGGAGGAACGCTCATAAAGGCAGATGCGAACACGTGCCTTACATACTGGATATTCTCCGGCTCACTCTCTCTCGCTCTCTCCTTCTCTTCCCTTCTCCCTCGCGCTCTCTCTCTCTCTCTCTCTCTCGATCTCTCTTGCTCTTTCACTTACTCGCGCTCGTTCGCTCGCTCACTCATTCGCTTGCGCTACCGGAGATGTGTGTAAGCTGCTGCTGCTTCTGCTCCTTCTCCTTCTTCTTCTTCTTGCATCTACTCTACCTCTATACTCTGTTCTGACGGTGCGGTGTATGTGGATGCAGGCTGAATAGGATTGGCGGAGGAAGAGAGCGAGAGAGAGAGGGCGAGTTTTCATTTTACGCGCGATTTGTGCGTCTTGGCCTCTCTCTCTCCTCTTCCCTTCCCTTTCGTCTACATATAGTGTGGGGATATGTTAAAGCCGAAATTCCACGATCTAAAGGGGCTTCAGAGAAAGAGGGAGAGTTATGTGGTTTTTTTAGAGCGAGTTTGAGAGAGGCAGAAATTGATTGACCGATCGGGTGATTGAAACCTTTATTACAGTGAAATACGAGGCGCGGGCGGGCCGTTATGCGAGGGCCAATGGAAAGTTTTGAGGAAGATTGAGAAGCTTCTTTACAAAGCGGCGCGGCGCCACCGCGAGATTAATGCGGCTGGCGGTCGGCAACTTTTTAATTTGCAATTAATTAAAAGTAGGGGGACCTTTAAGGGAATTTTGCTTTTGTTTGACCACCACAAAGGTGCTCTCTTTCGTTCTCTCTCTCAGCCTTCTACAAAGGAGATATAAGATTTCTGGGGTGGCATTAGCTGTTTCGTACAGGTTCGGAGCTTAAGACATGAAGCATTCATTATTGAAATCAGGTGAAGAGATCATATTTTCTATTATTAACAGTGAAGGATGCTTAGCTGAAAGCAATAGAGGCGAATGAGACAACAATTAAGTAGAAATATTTAACAAGAGCATATTTCATAACAATCATCCGAAACTTTTATCTCTACTCCGCGTAGCCAAGTTTATACATTATGCCCTCGGTACGCGAAGTATAAGGGCATCGAGAGCTCGATAGTAAAAAGAGAATTTATCATTTTTATACCCGAGAAATGCAGAGAAGAGAGTGAAAGGAGTACGCGAGGCGTTAGCGACACCTGAAACTAGCTCCGCTGTAGCCAAGGAAATTTTACTCTCTCTCTCTCTCTCTCTCTCTTCCTTTCTTTCCTACAAGAAAACTCGAACCAATAACTTGGTCGGAGAGAGAAAGAGAGAGAGAGAGAGAGAGTAGCAGCCCACCGTCAGTCGCTAACAAGGCGCTTTTTCCTCGTACAGATATATACTCGCGAGTAAGCCAAAGAAATTTTGCCACAGTGTCGTTACTTCCAGCATTGAGATAAGAGAGATAGATAGATAGATAGATAGAGAGAGAGAGAGAGTCGGAGAGAAGAAAGAGAGAAAAGGTATCGCGGCTTATGCGCACCTCACCATCTCTCTCTCTCACCAGGACCGGAAGAAGGAGCCTCATTTTCCAAAGGCAGAAACGAGAATCGTCCGAATTCGAGAGCTCGTCAGCGAGTCTTACTCTATTCGCTCTTTAACTTTTCTGCGTGTCTCTAGTTCTCGACGTTGCCGCTTTTTGCGGATGTTGAATCTATCATTTTCCGTTCGTTCGCCTTCTTTTTCTCCTGAACTGTAATTGTAATCCCACGGCAGAGACGCACTCGAATTGTAATTTACAATCGAATTGGAAAAATGAATCTCTACTTGGATAGAAATACGGATACTAGTGGGCAGATTTTCAGGGACTTCGTTAACTACACGAATAGAATTTTCTTTGAAGAAAAGGTTACCCTTTTGATGGATTTATCTGTATCGTGTACACGCGTCGCCGTGCTCCTCAAGGAAAGGCAAATTTTTTTTCTCAATTATTGAATTTTCGATACGCACAAAGAAGGGAGAAAGAAAGGTAAGAAAGGGTGTCTCATCACAGAGACCTCGAAGCTGAAGCTTTTTTTCCTCTCCCTTTTTCTCTCTCTACGGGTAGCCTCAGACCTACGCTGTGACGTCAAGTGCTTTAAGACTACTCCTCTCTCTCGCTCTCCCTTCCATATATATATATATATATATACCTGAAGTGAAATTGGATCTTCAGGTAATGGGTGAATTGCGAGCAGGCAGAGCCTCTGCCACCGCCGCCGCCGCCTCGGCTTCTCGCTTTAAGGTACAACCGACGGCGGCGGCAGCGGCGGCGGTGAGAGAAGCTAGCGAGCTAAGCCTCCCCTGCCATGCAGGAACTCCGCAATTTGTTGCCCACCGTAAACGCTCCTTAACTACTTGAAATTGCGCAGCCGCGGCTGAAGCGGTCGCGGCGGCCTTACGAGCATCGAATGAAAAAAAGGAGCCCCGCCGAGATGAAAAATAAAGACAATAAGGAAGAGAGACAAAGTGTGCGTGTGTGTGTGCACGTGATTCGAAGATGTAAAATAGTAAAAAATATCACTCGAGCCTGAGAATAAAGTAAAAATTTCCTCGGAGTGCGTAATTAAAGGTAACTATTTTCTTAGGAGTGACCCACATAAAGCCACCGCGGGGCGGGAGGTAGAGAAAGAGAGAGAGAGAGAGAGAGAGAGAGCTCGAATGGGGTGATTTAAGTTCTGTGCGTAGGTAAATTACGAGTGAAGTTTACTTTAGCCTCGAGGGACGGT
Organism: Megastigmus dorsalis; assembly: GCA_900490025.1. Classification (NCBI taxonomy): domain Eukaryota; kingdom Metazoa; phylum Arthropoda; class Insecta; order Hymenoptera; family Megastigmidae; genus Megastigmus; species Megastigmus dorsalis. Next base: position 28,774 of record UELU01140954.1, on the reverse strand, counting down.
AGTGCGACTGGGAAGAGCCAACGAGGACAGTAGAAAAGAGATAGCGAGATGAATATATGTATATAGTAGGGAGAAAGGCAAAAATGCCGCGGCGGATAAAAAGGCTCGTTTATTGCCTTATTTAAAGGGACAATGAGTACGACGGCATGCGAACCAACGAGCATGAATATACACTTTTTCACTGGCGCCCCTTTACACCTTGCATATCTTTTTCTATATTCCACACGGCGATGATGATGATACGCGCGCACCTCTTTTTTACAGCTATCCTTTATTTTGACGAAATACTTTAAAAGTTATTAAATCTACTTACTGCGAACATAAATTAACAGCTTATTTAGATTTACCATTTGGGTTCATTTTAATTTGGCTATTTTGGTATGAAAGTAATAAGGGTATTTCAGCTAATAAGAACTAGTTTGAAATATTGAAAACGAAGAATGTGCGTGTAAGTAGATATAGACAAGTTTGGCATGACTACATCAATTTGCCTCTGTTTTCTTAACTTTCCTTGTAGCAGTACGTTTCTAAATAATTTACATACGTTGATATCACACATTTTTCATGAAAACTTGCTTTAAGTCGGTTTGACGATAATATTGGAATTTTGGTTGTGAGTTGCAACAGCAATTTTTCAGCCCCGTTTGACAACTTGCAGAATGAAGCTTCGAGTAGCATTCGTTTAAATCGAGTTTTAAATAATTGCCGTAGAAAACAGCTATTTCCCAGTTGCCACTACAAAAGTTATAAGCCGTAAATCCAGCCCAGAAAATTGCATTCGTCGGAATGAACTACAAACACCGCGAACTGCATTTAAAAAAAAAAAAGAAAAAGGAGGAAAAAGAACCATGGCATAATACCTCAAAGCATTGAACGTTGGGGCACGTGGCTAAAGAGAGAGAAAGAGAGAGAGAGGGGCCATCCTTACGCGCGGCAGTGCGTGCATAAACATTTACGGTCGTCATGATTTCGCGGCGTCGCCTATAGGAGAAATTTTACAGTCCCTCCCGCGCGGCCCGACATAGAGCGGATTATTCAGGCAAAAATGGGCGAGTGTTTCGCCGCGGGACATTAACCTGCGCGTACCTTCGCTCTCGCTCTCTCTTTCTCTCTCTCTCTCTCCTTTGGCCTCCCCGCCTCTTCTCGAATTAAATAAATGCTCTCTCGCGGAGCTGGCTTTTGGGTTCATTAAGTCGGACAATGCCGTGCGCCGCAATTCGTTTGCGAAAGCCCCCCGCCCCCCTGCCCCTGTCCTTTTTAAGACCGAATGAAACTCTTTGTACTCGCCGAGAGGTATTTAAGCCCCCCCCCCATTTATTTATACGTATATCCACGATGCCATTCTTTATAGAATTTTTACTTCGCGGGCTCAGCTCCCGGATTTGGTATTTCTTTTTTTTTGTTCAGCGAGTAATCGCTGCTCGCTGTGCAATTTTTTCTGTAATGCTGCGGCTTTATAACGATGAAAATCGATCTTTCGCTCATCGATGCAATGATCAATTAAATGTAAAATCTTTTGGAGCATGACGTGCGGGGATGTATATTGTGCGGTGGAAAAGCTTCTCTCCGTACCATCTAAAGTGCAGAGTAAATTTTTCATCCGAGCCCAAATTGAAAATCGACTAATCGGTAAAATCAAGGTTAAAAATTCATAGAAATCAATGCAGGACTTATACGCCTGGTAGAAATTCAAAAGTTAAAATGGTTAGGAAAGTAGTAAATGGCTTGGACAAATGACTATTTTATTCCTTGCGATAAAAGTGAGATTTTTATACCTAAGAATAATTACGTAAAGTTTCGTCTATGATTAAGGTATTTATAGCTAAGATTGATCACGTAAATAAATCGGGGCAGATTTAAATAATTAACTTTAAGCGTTACTTATGCATGGAAAATCAGTGTGTCTAATATATTGCAATGTGACAAATTAAGGTTTTCAATAAATATAGTACACTACAAGCTCAAATACAACTGTGAAACTGAATTTAAAATTTCGAGATTAGGTGTTGAGGCATTTTTGCTCCATTAAATACACGAACAATGGAAGGAAAAGCGTTTGAGCACAAGGAAAAAACTGGCCCATTTTTTATCCATTTCTAGATACGCTAGTGATTCCGTAGTCAGCAAATGGATTTGATTTCCACCAGGGTAGGCTGAAACTTTAAACACCGAACAGCACTGAAATTCTTCAAAGACGCGGTCTAATTTTATTCAACCACCTCACTTTTCCCTTTAAAAATTCAAAAATCATTAAACAAGCACGAACTTAAAATATTCATTGCTGCTCAAAGGGACGTGAGAGAGATTGAATGAGAGAGAGGGAGAATGCGTACAGAGCATGTGAGCCGCTAGAAGTGCGCCAACTAATCGGATATCCGAAATATTTAATTATTTCGCCTGTGGTATCTGGCGTTCGATTTGCCTGAAAAATTCAAGTCTCGCTCGCAAATCGTTGAACGTCCGCGCGCAAATCGACTTTGCAATTCATCCCCGTTCACTACACACACACACATACACACTCACACACACACACACACACATACATGATCGTCGCGACGGTCATTAGGAGGGTCACAGGCAAAAATAGTCACGTTAGTTTGTCAATTATTGCGAATTTTCCCTGGCACACGATCTGCACGGTAGAGGGGGAACGGCAACAACAAAAAAAAAAGAAACCTGGAAGTGAAAGAGAGGTAGAGGGAATTCACGCGCTCGTGCATGACAAAAATGCAGTAGAACGACGGATCATAGCGGCCCTAAAAATAAAAAAAAAAGAGAGGGAGGGGAACGATGAAAATCCGTAGCTCGTCGTCGTCGGCGGCGTGTTCCCAAATCGAATTTCCGAAAATCCCTGGAAAATCCTGAACAACGACTGAGTCGCACGGCCCGTGCCGTAAATGTATTGTCTCCTCTCTCTCTCCCTTTTTCTCTAGGATGGAGAGAGAGAGAGAGAGAGAGAGGGAGAGAGAAAAGGGAAAATGCTGGGACAATGCCGAGACTGATTGCGGGCCGTTCGGGCGAAAACTCGACCCGAAAATAAACTGAATCGCCAGTCTGCTACGCGCTCGCAAGCTCGTAAGCTCGCTCGTCCCTTGCCTCTGCTCACACAGACACACAGACACACATCCCTTGACTATAAGGGGGTGAGGGAGAAGCTCGAAGGAACGCACGCAACGCTTGACGAGGGCTGACGAGACGACGGGCCGTTTGATTTCTATGAGGCGGATAAGCCGAGGAAAATACGCGGATGACGCCGCAGCCGCCCGCGCCGTAATCGCATCCACCCGATGTCCTTCTCTCCCTCTCCACACCGGCTCTATCTACCGATGTCCTGCCTGCTGCTCGCTTCCTCTGTGTGCGCACAGAGAGAGAATGCCCGAGGACGCGTGTGCTTTTACTTTGCTAGCTTTGTTTTTTGTCCCACGCTCGCGCGCGCACTTGTCCCTCGGCTTCGACGGTATTTCGTTGTTCAAACTATTGTTTGGAACGATTAGAGCTAAAGGGTATTAACTGTTGGTGGCGTGTGTGTGCGCGCGCTGTGACAAAGTTATTGGAAAGGGGATCGCGCGCGCTCTCTTCCTTCATTTTTTTTTAAGCTTTGCTTTAGCGTTTGTTATATAGTTTTTTTTTTATATGGGCGTCAGAAGGATGATTATCGTTCCATAAAAGTAAATTGATAGTTGATTGTTTAAAGTGACGGTCGAGCGACTGTATTTGCAGATGCGGAGTGTAAAAAGATTTGGCGCCTAGTGGAACTATCGCGAAGCCGAGCACGGAGCGAGTGAGCGAGAGAGTGAGTAGAAAAATTCATCCTGACCAACAGCCAACCGAAAACATTTACGCTTTTTGGCAAACGGTTTGAGCGCGTAATAGATTTTTCGCTCCTGCATTGGCGAAGCAAACTTGTGAATAAAAGAGGGACCAACATAAATTCTCAAACTCCGTATAGAATCTTAAAACTTTTGCGAATCCTTAAACTGCATGGACGAGAGCGCGCGAGCGCGAACAAGAGAACGAGCTCTAAAAAAGGACCCTTTTGTGATCGGATACTTTATATTCCGCGGAGGATAAAAGTATTTAGACTTCTCCATATTCATCATTTGAGCAACTGAGGAACCGTTCAAAGTTCCTTAACTCGCTGAATTTTCATTACTAATAAATTTCAGTTTCGGAATATCGCGATCGCGATACTCGAGAGCAAGCACTGGACGTACCAAAAATTTATGCGCTAAATTTGTTAATTGCACCGCTAAGGCGGACATATATTTCACGCGGCCTGGTACGGAACTTGCATCGCTAAAATTTTTCGTTCGAAACAGGCAAAAAAAAAGAGAGAAAAAAAAACAAAAATACAAATGACTATCCGCGTCCATTGGCTGGAAGATCAATTTGTTCACCCAATATATTCTTCCCTTTTTATCGGCTATCCCTTCTGTTCCTGTATACACACACATATACATATATATATACATATCCATCGCCCTACTAGTCCTGTCCACGTCCACGCCCCAACCTTTGCTCATCCTCCATCCTTTTCTTCGTTTTTCTGCTTCTTTTCCGGTCCCTTCCCTCTTCCCTTCTACTCTCCTCTCGCTCCAGCTACCCATTCTTTCTTCTCTTCTCTTTACGAGTCGACGCATTGTAATTCCAGCCGAACAGTTTCGCTAGTGGCAAGTCTCTACGTGCCAGGCATGTCAAATTCGACACATAAAACTGCGGGGAGACAGTTACGCGCTGGCTCGGCTAACGTATCACCGGCACGTGTCAGCGTCGCCATGCCGCGCCGCGTCGCCTCCACCACTGCTGCTGCTGCTGCTGCTGCTGCTGCTGCTGCTGCTATTGGCATTATTGTGGGGGAGCAAACTGCAGCAGTGAGGGCAAGCGCGGGACAGTCATAAATAATCGCGTTGACCTCTGTGCACCCCTGGGGTGATTAAAGAAATACTAGTTTTCCGCCTCGTCTGCCGCACTAGCGATGCGTGTCTGTGTGTGACCTTTTGCGTGTAGGGTGCACCAAGTCGATTTCAATTATACTTTTTGAAGATCCGAGATTTTGGTGGACTTAGTTAGAGACGCGTGGCGGAAGCAAGTTTTCGGGGAAAAAGGCAATATAAGCCGTGTTATTGCTTACCGAAGTTTGAGCCACCCCGACCGGGCCTGTAGGATATTATTGGCCCATTAGAGTTTTCCTTTACTTTTCCGGATTTACTGGCAGTTCAACTTTATGGAGTTATGTATTGTGATATCACGTTTTACCGTTCCAAGTTGTTCTGTACTCACACTCTTACATATTTGTACATTTGTCTTTTATTTATATACGAACATTTATAATATCAGAGCTGGGATTATATGCTGTCAAATGATCACTAGTTATTCATTTTAGTATGTCTACTGACTTCATTATCAAATGGTCCGTAAATTTTATATCATTATCGATTCCGAATTTTAATCAGAATATTACTCGCAAATAATTACCTTCTTAGCATTAATATATTAAAAGTTAATATCCTCTTTAAAATTAATGATTTCGTAATATGGTAGAAATAGAGGATCGTAATATAATATTAAACAGTAAGTTTTAAATATCTAAAGTATAATTAGAATAGTAATTTGCTTGATAGGATAAAAAAGAGATTATACCACAGACATGCAATGTTATCTACAGATAGTTAAAAGAAGTAGACTCACAATTAAAGTATAATAAAATTCCAGCGACGAGTACGAATACGACGACCAGCAGGACGAGCAGCAGCAAGAGTATAGTGGGCCTGCACCATGGGCTTCCTTGCTCCGTCTGCACGGCCTCCTTGGTCCTCGGCTTTTCAACAACACTCGACTCTCCACTAGCGTTCACCACCACACCCTTGTAAGTATACTGCGGCGCCTTTTTATCGGCCAGAAAGCCATGATCGTCCTCGGGATCGGAGTATACACCGTAGGCCTCGAAATTGTTCTTTCTGTATCCGTTAATCTTTTCCTGACCACCACCACCACCACTACCACCACCAACACCACCACCAACACCAACACCACCACCACCACCTTCCTCGTTCTCAGGATTTTTCCTCGGGTAGCCACTGCCTAACGTACCAGACGAACTCTCTCCAATCTTTAATGTGAGCTCGTAAGACTTGGATGTCCCGTCACCTCCCGGATACCTGGACGAGCTACCGGAACTCTCATACTTTGCTCTCTCGTAGCTTTTAGAGGTGGTCAGCTCGTACTTGATGCCTTCGTATACTTTGGCTCGGCCTGTGGTCTCGTAACCACCACCACCAACTACGCCGCCGCCGCCACCGCCACCACCAGACAAATTGGAAGCCGCACCGCGCTCGTAATCGCTATCGTATTTGGAGCCGGAAGATTCGTAGCGCGGCAGGGTGCCGTACATCTTGCCGACCGAGTGGTACTTGCTGCTCGGATCGTACGCTGCTCTATCGGCGAGATCCTGCTGGGCCGCCAAATCGTAAGCCTGATCGTGATTGTTGGTCTTGACACCGGACTCGTAGCCCTTGGTCGTCGTCACCTCGTAGGTCACCTTGGTGCTCGGCTTCTTCGGCTCCAGCTTGAGCGTCTCCTCGGCGTAGCACGCGTACTCGTAATCGCTGAGGTCGCGGGAGAAACGCCTGCTTCCATCTTGGGCGGGATCGGCTGGATAGCTCCTCACCGATTTGACGGCGTCGCTCCGGTCGTAGGGCACGTCTAGGTCGGATTCCTGATAGGTGCGCTCGGCTCTGCCTCTCTCGTATCTCAGACTACCCTCCTCCGGGTATATCCTGTTGTCGTAGCGCTCGAGATTGTCGCGATCGAAGTTGGCGGTCTTGCGTTCGTAAGTGCCGACGCCGCCGCCTGCGCCGCCACCGCGGATCGGATGGTAGCCTCTGTCCAGGTAGCCGCTCTCGACGACGCCGTAATTGAGGGCCGAGGAGGGCACCACCACCGTGTTGTCCTGGTGATAGATGGATTTGGCGGCGATGCTGGCGGCTGCGGCATCGTAATCCGCGAGGTAACGGGAGGACCTACGCTCGCTACCATAGTCCATTGAGCCCTCGACGACGTTGGGCAGTTTGCTGTTCAAGTTCTCGCCTAGCGAGTGCTGCTGGTGGCAAGTGGCGCCCAGCGCCTCGGCATGCTCCACCACGAGGTTCGGTAGGCGCGACGAGTTCGCCGAGCTATCTGGCGTGTTCTCCGTCAGGTCCAGCCTCAGGCCTGTGCTGTTCGTCCTGCGCATCTTCCACCATTAGCATGATCGCTGCTGGTGCTGGATTTTCGATGCCGCGATCTCTTTTGAAACTTTCGGCTTTGCTCAGATATTCGGCTTTTCTGGAAGTTCTGGATTGGCTTGATTGTTAGTTAGCGCGGTAGTTTGTTAGCGTGCATCGTTTTGTTTTTGGTTAGCGAGGAAAATTATTTTGAGGTTAGTAGATTGCTTCTTTTTGCAGGCTTTAGTTGTTAGTGCGCGATGATAGTCAGAGAGGATCGATGAGTCTGGAATTAGAATTGTTAAGATCTATGTTAGTAAATGGAAGTTACTTATTACTAAATTAGTATTTTTTTATTAAAGAACATAAGATTGAGGGTTAAGAAAAGGTAGAGTTTATTTCTGTGATGGTTAGAAGTAGCGGATTATTATACTAATAGCAACGTAAAATTAGGTTAGGAAATCCAGCTAAAAAGAATTTAAATACGTAATTTCTTAATTATAACAAGGGATACAAAATATAATTATTTTGTCAATTGTTTGATATAACAATACTATTAGAAGAGATTAAACTGCCACGGAATAAAATCAATTAACGGCTAGTGACTATAATTGACATTGATTGAAAACGAATTTTAAATATATTTGCATTTAACGTGCAATTACATTTAATGCTTAAACATGTTTGAATTCAAATACTTTAATAAGATTATGTTCTCGTTTAAGAGTTATTCAGTTATTATACAAACTATGTAACTTAATTTATATGAATTAAAGGATAAATTTTCGTATTAATTCAAATTTTTCAAGTTTTTATTCATCAAAACCTTTTACTTCAAATTTATATACTGCATGAGTTACAAATGAGGATAGTAAAGGTGATCACAGTAATAATTATGATTGCACTTAAAAAAATTGCACAGTTTTTAAATACATGATCGCATTCATTATAAATTCATATTCCACATTATCTAGCTTTCAAGCCTTACATGAAAATAAAACGACAAGTTCATAACGACTGAACATGAGTGAACCCATTATACGTCATATACATTATTACTGCTATTATTGGTCGTTATGAAAATATGCATAATGACTAGGTACTACATACTTTAATGAAACTTGGATATTCTGCTTTTTTTTTAAATTCGTATATGTACTGCAGATGTTATATTAAAATTGTAAACAAAACATAAATGAAATTAAAACGAATTATTTATCGATGCATCAGCCCTAAATTTCTAATAACTATCACGAATCGTTAAACAACAAACTATTCGTAACAACATAGCGGATATTCTCTAAGAATTCGAATTTCTTTGCGACGTGGCATTTTTCTCTGCGTACAAAGTGCGAAAGTACATGTAGCAGTATAAACTGCCTCTCGGTGTCCTGGATATGTGATAATACGCAAGAAGGAGCGGGGGAAATGCGATGACGGCTTCAAAGGAGATTGCTGTTCCGCATGCAAATATGATTAGTTGCGGAACGTAACTTCATTTGCATATATTATAAGCGCGGATAGGTTACTTTAGAGAGGTCCACAAGAGGTGGGTGACGATGATGAAGACGGTGCACGCGGGGTTCGCGACAGTCTAACCGTCCCGTGGAAAAATGCTTTGGGTAAGATCGCGTTGAATAAACCGGGTGGAGGTTTTGTTGAGGCAACTAATGATTGGTTGAAAATGAATGATTAACTGCACTGAGGAGATTTCTATGAAACATTTAGTATAGTTAATTCAAATGTAGTTTCGAAGATGATGATAATAATGTAAATTTGATTATACTATTTGAAATTAATGCTAATTTGCTGCACCACAAAAAAAAGCTATCTATAGTACTGTAATTGTTTTGATTGCAAGAAGCAAAAAATACGGGCAATTGCAGAGCATACGATCCTAAGGAGGAGGTAACCTGGGATGCAGGTCCTGGTTTTTCTTGTAATTTTCAGAAATTATTTTTAAAAGCTGTATAATAAGACCCGTGTCTCAGAATTTTTCTGAATTTGTTCTAATTTTGAAGATAATTGATATTATAATTGACGAATTCTAGGGTATATCTATATATACTGTAGAAGAATATATATATTTTTTTGTGCATAAAGATAATTGAGTATATTTAATACCTGGGTCTAATCAAGAAAACACTGAGGGATGGGTCTCATTATTTTTCAACAAAAGTAATTTCTAAAAGTTTCAAGAAAAGTATTATCCAGGACCCGCATCCCTGGTCTTCTCCTTGGTAAGTGAATGTAAAACTCGTGGTGTTCTTACGTTTTATATATTGCAAAAATATATGAAAGCTACTTATTACATATTAAATTTTCAAAATCTTATAAACTTTAAATAAATATTACGTGATGGGAAAATTATCGTATCCATCTTTTCCCCGCTTATTTAATTTACAAGGATACGTCATATTAATATAGAGTACTTCATCTTACACGTCTTTCTTCTAAGTATACGTTAGGAAGTATTTTATGCATGCAGACCTCCAAGTTTATGAAATACCTTGCATTCCCCATAAGTCATTTTATCCACTATCTATCTATTATTTGATACGAGAACAAACATTATAGTAACACACTTGTAGTAGATTCAACCAATATATTAGTCAAACGAGCATTTCAAACTTTGACTAACTTTTTCAAAACACTAATCACAACCTGCCCTTTAGTAATTACCGCCAAAAGCAATGTCATTCCCCTAACCAGTGTAAACAAATGCATATTCATGAAACGGCATACCGACAACTTCCGACTATGCACATTCCAGGCAGCCTGCTGTCCCGCGAACTAATCCAAAAACTGATTCAATTTCGAGTTAGCCCGAAGCCCATCCCCTAATACAACGAGCGAGCAATTAAATAGCTGTATTGTCATACATTGGCCGAGGAATCTCTGTGGACGCGAGCAACATTATCTAAACTAGGGGGAGGTCAAACTATTTTCCCCCGAAACCTAATGACGAACTGTCCCGAACTTCTTCAGCCGATATCACCTCAGCGCAACGGCCTATAGAAGGTCCGCAGCTGAAATTTTAGGCCCTCGAAGGCGGCGCCGAAATCCAGCGGTCGCCGCTTACAATATTCCTCGAAACCTTCTTGGATAACGATCATCTCGGAGCTCCGGAGTCGAGTCTCGCACCAGGGCCCGGCCCTCCCTTCCTCCCCACCCACCGGCGCGGCGCGTCTCCGTCGGAGATATTCCCGAAATTGCTGCACACCCGCGGTGTTGCGGATGTATTCTCTCTCTCTCTCTCTCTCTCTCTCTCTCTACTCCTCGTAAAGCGGCGAGCGGTGGCGGCGCGATATAATTGAGCCTCGGTATGCCGGCTGCTGCTGCTGCTGCTGCTGCTGCCCGAGTTCCTGTGGGAACGCAAAGGAGGATACGGTTGCCGTCGGTAGCAGAGAGAGAACGGCCCAGACCGAGGCTGGCTCTCTCGATATCCCCAGGGGATCGATACGTCCGACTATTCCTGGCATCCTCTCTCTCTCTCCCTTTTCCCTCACCCCTCCCATCTCTCTCTCTCTCTCTCTCTCTCTCTCTTGCCTGTATCGGTAGCGCAGGCAAGAGAGAGCGAGAGAGTCTTGAAGCGGGAGGGGTTGGGGCGTCCGCGCGCGAGATATGAAGCCGATGCTGCTGCTCTACCTGCCGGCTTTTCGCCTATACCCCCCGGTACGTGCCTTTCGCGAGAGCGTAATTTAATAATAGATACTGCGGTTTCGGCCTGTGCACAGATGTGTGTCTGTGTGTGTGTGCGAGTGTGTATAGGCGTGCCAGGATGGATCGGCTGTTACATGGAGCGCCGAATGAATCGATGAGCGCTGTATATGGAGTTGCGGATGAAAGGCGTAATATTTCAGGAAGCGAACGCGCCACGAATTATATCCGATACACGTCGTTATTTGGGGTGTATACTTGCTGTTTGCGATCAAGATTTTTCGTTAGGTAAGCTTGGTCGGAGTGATTTTTTACGGCTACAGTTTCATTAGGTTGTTGGATATTATTTGACGAATCGGGATGAAAAGTAGATTCTTTTTGTGGGTGGAATTTGAAAGAGTTTGAGGTATGTATAAGTTTAATATTTAGCGTATTGCTGTCATTTATTATAAATGTATAGATTTAATGTATAATCATTTGCATGATCAGCATTATTTTTATAGAACTTTATTTTATAGCGAAAGCAAAGCCAGGAAAAGATTTTATATGAGTAAACGTGTAATTCTGGCGTATTTTATGGTTCACCATTTTAAAATTTAATGCGAATTCTATCAATAAGTTGTGCAAAAATTGAAATTCTTTAAATTTGATTATGCTCTTTGTGAAATCATATATTGCTGATTATCGACATTTGTCAAATATTATATTTTATGAAACAACTTCATGAATATTGTAACGGCATCAATCATATTACATTAAAATCACATCGTTTGTAAATACAGAACAAATTCATCAAAACTAATTATAAATTCGATTTGCATAATAAATACGTAATTATACGAGTGGATAACGGCCCTCTAAATGGTAAATAGTCAATAAACGTCGTATAATATTTTCGATAGCACAGTCGAAAGATAGAATAATAAAAAAACTGCATTGTAATCGAGTTGGCAATTTACTCGTTTATTTATACCCCATATAAAGATTTTTTTATATATAATTAGAAAAACTGAATTACGCAAGTGGCAAGCAGTAAAGTACATTTCGTTAAATTTACAAAGCAGAATTACGCCTTTGGTATAAACAATTACCCAACAGCGAAGCAAACAATCAACACTTCAAGACCCCTAATCAGCGTTATAAAGTTTGCTCGACCAACACCTCTCTCTCTCTCTTGCTGTGAGAACATAACCCCCCGCTTCTCACAAAGCAACGAAAAGAAGAAAGAAAAACCGAGTAAGAGTCAGAGGTTGCATAAGCAGTCAAGGCTTGAGCAGCAAGCACACCTAAACGAATTTCAAAGCCGGCAGTCGCAATAATAATAAAGCCGTTATCGCCATTTGCACTATACACCGTGTCGGTATAGACTGTGCGCCGTTATACCGAGTATTTCGCTTCCTCCGATCGGAGCCGCGCGCGCGCGCGCTATAACCGCTTTTCTCGCATCAGCGCTTTTTCGCCTTTATTCGACCATAGTACCTACCGTCGCCTCGTCTCACCCATTCTTTCCCTCTCTTACCTTTACACTTACCCCCCCTATTTTCTATTTTCCACCTTTTTAATTTATCTTTTCCATTGTCCTCTGAATTATTTACGTTTCTTTTCTCTCTATGGTATAGTTGCACTGCGGAATGCAAATACATCTTCTTTTTTGCTCTACCTTTGAATGTTTAATGGCTCGATGGGCTATCTAACGCCGACATATTCACGGTTTTCGGAGAGCTGTCGCATGCCGTTCGGACCATATCTAAAATCGATCAAATCCAATCAAATAATGTGCGGATGGTAAGCTAATCAATTGGAATTGGGCTTCCGGAATTATTTTGTCGCGAGTGTAGATAACGTTTTTCTTTCAAACAAACATGACCGCAGAATATTGTAATGCACATTTTTAATCGGGATATCGAAAAGTTAAGCTGGGTGTAATTAACCAGCCGTTATTGTAGACACTCAATCGATTTTGCGGTTTCGATAACTTTTATGCCGTACAATACAGTGGATACTCCGTGGATTTGTCATATGATGAAAAACGTAAATCCATTAATATAATTACAGTGCATTTGTCAAAGCAGTAGAATATATCAGCATTCATATATGCCTATCCGAGTTGATTGCAATTACGCGAATAATTAACATTATTCACAGTATAAATGACGAGATTAACTATTTTCGGGTACGAGACTCTGTGCAAATATCGACAACAATAACGAAATGGGCGCGGGAGTTGCAATTTGGAATTTGCAAAGCCTTAAAAAAGTTTTAATAAATGCCGTACGACTTGCCAAAGCTCCGTATCAAAGCCGAAATGAGAAATCCATTTTTTCGCTGTTACGGGTATTATTAAGGGTTTATCGGTTAATAAAATTATATTTCAGAATCAATAAGACCGATGAAAGTTAATCAAATTTAACATTTTCAATGAAATTCGTTTTAGCCATAAAATTTTTTGACAAAAAATTAAATGCAACGATAAGCTAAATAATATCATAACCATGACACCTCACTTTTTCTTTATTAAACGTGAAGGACGTTAATCCCCCCGAGTAACAAACCATCCGACAGATCCAACAAACAAAAATGCTCGCAAACAGCCAAGTGAAACTTGAAAAAGGCCACACCGACAGACCAATAGCATGACGAGGTAACTGTTTTAACCGTTATTCCTCAAGTTGTCCTCTCTCTCTCTTTCAAATATTCTCTCTCTCTCTTCTCTCTCTCTCTCGGTCGCTATCTACAGGCATAATAACCGGCTATGGACGCGCAAGGGGGGGGGGGTGGGAGGGCTCCACTACGAGTGTATCTGGCATTGCGCGCGCGCTGCGTTGCATTGTCGAGGCATCGCATCGAGAGCAGAGGGAGAGTGAGAGAGAGAGAGAGAGAGAAATACTCTACTCCGGCTTTCCGGAGGAATCCATTTTGCAGAGCCCAGCAGCAACTGCCGCTTCGCCGATGCATCGCCGCTACGTGCGTATGTATATAGGGTCGCGTGCAATACAACCCTTCTCTCTCTCTCTCTCTCTCTCTCTCTCTCTCTCTGTGTATATGGATGAGAGTGTGTAAGTAGAAGCGGCAGAGAGCTGTTGCCTATCGCGAGGTATAGAGGAGAGAGAGTTTTGGAAAGTTACGTATTAGGCACTTCAGGCATAATGGATGCAATCAAACGTTGCGATTACGAGTCTGGGCGTTAAGAGAATGTGTATTTCCCTCTTGCTCTCTCTCTCTCTCTCTCGTTCTGTATGTGTATCGGGAACTTATTCTTGGGCTCTTGGAATATGAAGTAGTACGTTAACTGTTATGGATTAAAGTTTGCCGAGTTATAATCACGGTCGTAAAGCTGTAGTCTAATTTATGGGATAGAATGCATCAGTTTTCGGTTTAATTATGCTACTCGGTTATGTGAGAATGAACGGCTGAATCATCCTTGATATACCGTTTTATTTATGTTGAGTACATAAAATACAACATTTCTTGGATTTTATTGTATTTATGTATCGACAAATCTGTCAATAATTGATCATTCGAATCTGACTTTTCAAACTCAAATATCATTTCGAAGATTTATCATTCAATGCAAGGTATTGATTTTAACTCTACTTCAATCAAATTTATTAATTTTCATTTGAGAAACTAAAGCCGCAAGAAAATACATAATTTGCCAACTGGATTTTGTATTCCGGTAATTCAATTGATTTACTGAAGTTATCGCGAGATCATGCATACACATGATAGAATTTTGGAATAATTGTTATACCCCGATATCGACAAGTATTACGCCCTTTCTATTTTTAATACGACGGAATACTGGAGTTTATTTATATTTAATAATGATTTTTTACGATATCCTTTATTGTTTATTGACTTTTTTTTATAATATCTCGGACTTGCCTTGAACAAACAATGAAATTCATTCGTTCGGCTAGATAATTAGGCGTCCCTCAAAGTCGCTTCATTAAAGTACGATAATATCATAACCCCGAGTAAAACAATTCTTCTTTTAAGCGCAGTTCTCTACAAGCCACGAGCTCTCATATTACAACCCCCTGAACGTTGCGAAACGGGCTATTCATTCGCATATTCTCTCATTTCAAGCACCGTGCATGAGTAAACTTTATCTTTTTCGGACTTTCACACACGTACATACACAAGCGCGCGCGCGCGCACACACACACACACACACACACGAAAAAAGAAACTAAAAAGTAAAAAGAAAGCAAGAGTCCAGCCGAGAATTAGATGACGGCGCGGTGTCGACTCTCGAGATCCATATATATATATATATATATATATACACGTGCGGCCATACAGCGCGTATAAGTGCCTGGCGAAAGTCGAGCAAGGCCGAGAGAGAGAGAGAGAGAGAGAGAGAGAGAGAGAGAGAGAGAGAAGGGAAACAGCACGAATGTAAGCTCAGCAATGCTCAGCCGCATGAGAGTGGGAGAGCGCAGGGAGGCCGCCGCGCGGAATGAGGAACTCCTTTTATTTTGGTATTTATTTAACGAGAGTGTCGCCCAGAGGAAGCTCCCAGGCCCGGATACTCCGAAGTACCCTCGGGGGTGTGCTGCTGGTGCCGCTGCTGGCCGACTCTCGCGGCTCGCCCACTGGGCGTGTGGACTTGGCTGGACACAGGAGTGCCATACTGGGGTCTGGCTAACAGCCGGATACACGCTGCACCACCACATCTACCACTACCCACATACCTCCCTCCCTCTCTCTCTCTCGCTCTCGCTCTCTCCCTGTGTACGCGAGTAGTACTTTACTCTCGCGACCTGCCTATGTATCTTCCTCCGCACGTTGTAACGGCTGCTGGGTGGATGAGAGAAAGAGAGAGAGAGAGAGAGAGAGAGAGAGAGAGCGCACTGGACATTTCGCTCGAGGAAGTCGAGTGGAAGGCGTTGCTTCAAATGGAAAAGCGATAACGGAAATGGCTCTGAGCTGCTCTTCCGCGGCTGGTCCTACCCTCGCTTCTATTTTCCTGTGTGTCTCTGTGTGTGTATGTCTGAGCTACGTAAGAGCGCGGTGGGAAAATTTTGGAGAAGACTGGAAACAGAGGGAATCGTGATTTTTACGATTTTCTTTTACAATTCTCTCTCGGTCTTTTTTCTTCCTTTCTCACCTTTGTTCTCCATCTCCGTCTCTGTCTCTCTCTCTCAAGAGCAAAACTGCAACCTGCAAAATCCTTTATTGTAACGTGATTATGCAGACGCTAGCGGGATTCTAATTCGTACGCGCACAAGTGCTGAACAATGTTGAACATACATAATACATTAGGGAGCATGATATGCACAATGCATATAAAGACGATTACAAGTATTACTTTTTCATTAATATATTAAGCTGTTGCATATTCAATTTAATAGATAGAAAATGAGTCAAGACAGGGTATTTTAGAAAAACTCACGTTTACTCTGTCGAGTTTAAAGTGTGATACCGCAAGATAGAAACAAAAATGATTCCACCAAGTGTAGAATGTTCTCCAATCCAAACACCAGCCTCTTTTAACCATCTCA
Organism: Megastigmus dorsalis; assembly: GCA_900490025.1. Classification (NCBI taxonomy): domain Eukaryota; kingdom Metazoa; phylum Arthropoda; class Insecta; order Hymenoptera; family Megastigmidae; genus Megastigmus; species Megastigmus dorsalis. The sequence continues at coordinate 12,405 of UELU01140954.1, read as the reverse complement.
ATTCTCAACCATCACATTTACGCATGCCTCCCATCAGCAGCGACGACAATGACGCATGATTTAACAATCGTCGCGCAGCTGCATAAATCGCCCTCAGCGTGCAACACAGAGTCGACGGCGCCACGCAGTCATCAAAGCCCCTCGAACACAGACACAAACGCCGACTCTTGCAATATCAAAAGAACAATCCTCGCGTCGAAATTACGTATGAATAAAAATGAGCTGGAGTCCTATACTCGCTGGCAAACGCGCGATATCAAACCGACAAGCAGTAGCGCGTTGGACCTATATACTTGCGTACACACCGATACGTGTCGGCGTGGTACGAGCATGTGTAGTGTTTCAGTTTCGGCCGACACGTGTATATATATATATATGTATGTGTGTGTGTGTGTGCGTGTGCGTGTGAATTTTGCCTATTGCGTGTTGTAGCGGCTGGTGCTCGTGTTGCCGGTTAATACACTGTGTATTGTGCGTCCGTTTTACGCGGTTCAATTGCATTACGACACGCCACGCTGGTATATATATATATACGAAGTTGGCTGCGCACGTGTATAAGTGTGGAGATGGGATGTGGGGGATGCAGTTGGGTTGATGACTTTTTTCTTTTTATTGCCCCGAGTTCATTGGGGCTGTTGGAGTGAGATTGTTGCGAATATCAGTGGTTATACGGTGAATCTAATTATTTTTTATGTGTTCGGGCAATTATTGATTTGCGTTTTTTTTTTCGTAACCGTTCGACCGTTGACTTTATGAAAGTGAGTTAACTTAATTCGCTATAATTTAATAAATAACTCGGATGTTTTTCTTGTGTTCCAGCCAACTGTTAAAATTATCTATTGGATGGATTGCAGAAAACCATTGAAGTTATTTATTTAATTTTTATTAACCCGCAAATATTGGCATCATACAATATTTACAATTCCCTGTAGTTAATTAATTTTCAGAGAGTAATGTAAATGTGAATAAAGTTAATTGCGTATACTTTTTTCCAATTCAATATACAACAAACACGATTGTTCTAATCGACCATATATTCTATTGACTTTTCTCTGGTAATATTTTGTACTGCGAACCTTCATTAATTCTGATCCATTTTATATTAACTCGCGTTAATTACTCGCGAGAATCTAACGATTACAAAAGTACAGATTATTAAAGCCTTTACCTGTCATTTCTCGTTCTAAAGAAAATTAAAATATATATGCCTATCATTTAGCATCCGCACGAAAGTCCACCCGCAGCGTAGTATCATTATGCTGCCTCAAGTTCTCTTTTTCCAACGATAATCCGAACAACCAGTAACGAGCATCGCATTACTGGAACACGAGACCCCTCTGATGGTTCTCTAATTGAATCTAGCGGTGAACTTTTTCCCCATCGGCGGAGGTAAGGAGAATCGAGAAGAAAAAATCGAAAGAGAGAGAGAGAGAGAGAGAGAGAGAGAGAGAGAGAGAGGAAATAGCGGAATACAGCATCGGCTTCCGAGAATATAGCAGCGGTGAAGCGACGACGAGAAATAAAGAGATTGGAGTGGGGGCTTGGAGAATGAAAGCAAGAATGAAAGGAGGAGGTGATGGGAAAGGTAACGACGCGCAATAAATGTAAAGGGGTGGGAAAAGAAATAGAAAGGAAGATAAGAACGGCTCTTTGGATGCAGGACGCGGGAGGGGGGAAGGACGAGGAATCGACAGAGAATAGGGCTGCCAGTTTTTTTTTATATATATCGAGCGGAAGTTGGATAAGAGCTGGAATCATATCTAATTGAGGCTTCGAGAGAAGAATTTTCCCCCCGTACCTCCAAAGCAGAGAAGTAAGAAGACGCGCGTCGAGACTTTTTAACGATGAACAAGAGGAAGGAAGAGAGAGAGAGAGAGAGAGAGAGAGACGGAAAGTGCAGGAGAAGCAGAGGGCAACAATATGCTCTCGAAAAGAAATGGGTCTTCTAGACGAACATTGAAAAGTCTCCTAAACGACGACGTGGAGGCAAAGTGCTACTGGCTAAACTCTGTACACGCCCTTTCGCTGTCTCGCCGCTTCCTTTTTATATGTCCGTTGGTTCGTTTTATTGGTCAATCGATAACTATTTAGAATTATGCGGGCTCAATTTGCAGTCGAGGTTGTTTTTTTCTTTTGGTTACGGTAAAAATGAAGAGACTTCGAGGCTACGGGTCGCGGCCGTGTTTTATATTACAGTGATTTTTTGCCGGTGTGAGTGACTCGGAACAGGAGGAAGGGAGGAGACCGCGCGGAGAGTGCAAATTTTCTAATGAAGATGGAAGGCTAACACTGTCGAGTAAACACAATTAACGTACTAATCTTTGAAAAGGGCGATTACGTGATGCATCGTGTACTTTTCGTGCGCCAAAAAAAGAAACGCAAAACTTTTACCGCGTGTTTTAACAATGAGCAAACAGTGTCGAGACTCTTTGCAATAACATGGTATTTACCTAGAATAATGTAGATATTTTGATAAAATTGCTCATCAGCGTTCAGAATTCAACTTATAAGCGAATAAAAAAAGAATATAATACGATATTGATTACATATTTACAATCGGATCGTGAAAAATGCCGCAAAAGTAAAATCTGACGATTTCGTCATTTTATTTCACGTACGATGGCGCGAAAGATCTCTTTGATGATTATCAGCGTGCGTAGCACAAAAACCACCTACGTTTCAAAGCGAAACGGTGCGTTTTTAGCGCGTACCGTTGATACTAAAAAACACACACACACACACATAGAAGAAAGAAGATAGATAGCCGGAGAGTGGGAGAAAGAGAGTAATAGAGAGAGAGAGAGAGAGAGAGAGAGAGACGCGCGGGCCGCCATCCATAATTCGTGTGCAAACGACCTGGGCAGTAGTAACAGTAGTGCAGCAGCAGCAGCGGCGGCGGCTGGCTAAAAGTCGACTGGTCAGCACAACTGTGCCGGCGAATCACGTGCCGCTTCTGGATTTACCGCACGCAAGAGCACACGAGATAGAGAAAAAGAGTGAGAGAGAGAGAGATGGAGATGGTAAAAAGGCCCGGGCAAGAGTACACATGCTCGCTTATACAGGCAAAAGCTAGGGG
>UELU01140953.1:25090-39152 GCA_900490025.1 Megastigmus dorsalis | reverse complement strand
GGGGGGGGGGGGGGGGGGAGAGGAACGAGAAGAGGAGATCTTTTCGGTTATTCCGTTGGGGCGAAAAGCTTTGAAAATTGTCCAGGGTAAATCGGCCGCGTATAGCTGTTGTGGCTCTCACTACTCGGCCGAGCCGTCTTTTGCTTTTTCCATTCCTATATACATATATATTCGAGCGATCCTTTCTTTCTTTTTGCAAGAGAGATCGCCTTTTTCACCTTATTCTTCCGTTGTTTCCCTTTTTTCTCTCTCTCTTTCTTCCGTTCTTTTTTCCCGTCATTTCTTTCGTCTGGCTGCGGTGTTGGCTGGACGACGACCCCATCGCACGATATCCTCGGGCATTGTTTTATTTTTGACTTATGGTTTTCGATACGGTTGCTGTTTATATGTATTAAATCGAAAAATTTCGAAATAATAAATAAGAAGCATGCGACAATATTTAATGGAAATAATACGATTTGATGATAATCATAAATGTGTTTTTTCTTCTTTTTCAATACGAGGTGGGTTTTCATTTGTGGTTTTTCCCTTTGAACAAAGGAATTGTTTATGTGATCGAGTATATTCGGGCAACTAAAATAACAAGTTTATCGCGCGTGTATTATTTCATTATTATTTTACTTAGGAATTCCAGTCACGATAAATTGATAGTTTTATAGTACGAACGGGATCTCAAGTGAAAGAGCTCAGGCGGTTATTAATCAGCGATAAATAGACAAGAATCCATTTGTCAGATTTCACCTAGAATATCGAGCGCAAGTTAATACCCGACGATTACACAGAGCTTATTGTCCTGGGAAAAAAGCGTTTCATAAAATTGATTAATGGAAGAGTGGACATATATACGTCTGTTATTGTCATCAATAAGTGTCGCGAGTAGCTTACTCCACGACAATCGTTATAACAACAGCACAGTCTAACAATTTTAAAAATACCTTACCCTCTAAAGCAATAATTTTGAAAACGAAATACACTACTTCGATCGCCGCGCGTCGTTAACGACGAACTGCCCATTTCCAATACAACACTGACAGAGAGAGGGAGAGAGAGAGCTCCACTTCCAAATAACAGTTTACCTATAAAGCAGCAGGTGTACAAGAAGTTGAAGCGTAGGATTGTTGAACAAGGTAATTCGTAAACATTAGAGAGCAGTAAGGGCTAGCTGCAGGGGCAATATGGTGGTTCGGGTAAACGCGCAAGCAGAACTGGAACGGAGTGTGGCAAGGAGTATCTATCTCTCTTCCTCTCTCTCTTCCTGTCTCTCTCTCTCTCTCGATAGATAGCTTTCAAATGGGGGACGAGTTTATAGGATCGGTTGTCGAAGACTTTCTCCTACTGCCGCTGCTACTGTGTGTACGAAGGGCCAACGTGAACCAAGTCGATTGGCTCTGGGATATATCCTGGACGATGGTTAGACAAAACTTTCCCTGCATCCGAGTCTTTGTCCAAACTATTACGTAAATCGGATTCGACTGGATCTTTAACTAAGTTAAAGTATAGGAGTCACGTTTTAACTCGACTACTTTTGCATCTTGCTCATTCATATGGGATTTGATAATTGGCTTAATTAACTCAGATACGCTATATAAGTTTAACGTAACATTACTATTTCACCTTCCACCCGCAGCACAATCGGCATTTGAGTTCCACTCATTAGTGAAAAATAAAGAAAAATATTAAGTAATTTTCAAGTTTCGAGAGGCGCACAACTTGCGCGCATCTCGCGGATAGGCAGTAGCAGGTACCCATGATAAAACTCAGCTTCGAATGAACAATACAGAATTTAACGATCGCTTTATGTAATAAATACGGAGAGAAAACGCAGTCAACGTGTGGGCTGCTGTTGCACGTCGCGCACTTCCATTCTCTCGTCGCTATTAGCAATTAAACTTTTTACCTCGTGTATATAGGAGTCCGAGTGATCCCCTGCATTATGCTGCACCTTTTTACGCAGTCTTCCGTCACTTTTACGTTGCCGCCAACTGCCATCCGTAGATCAGTTGGCTCGGCAAAACTCGTCAAGGTTCCTTAATTCATTTTTATCGTTTACGACATCTCGGCATTTTTTTCTAATCAACACGGTAACGTGACAAAACGGTAATTGGACGGTTTACTTCCCTTATCGGTCACAATCCCACGTAGCGTACGAACCGTTAAGGATATGCTTGGCGGAAAACTCGAACGATTAACTCTTTCGCGTTGACCCACGCGAGGTTGTTAAAATTTAACGCTCTCCGGTGCCACTGATAATTCGCTCGCTATACCACGACGACGTGACATGGAATGCGCTCATTTTGCGCTCGCTCGAACACTGCGAACTAACTCGCGTGCAAAGGAAAACAGTGAAATTCGTCCCTTCTCTTTTTTGAAAAACTACTGCTACTGACTCGTGCACAGCGAAACCGGGAAAAACATAGTTTGATATAGAGGTGGATACCTCTTAATTATTTTTCTGCAGTTACATTATAAGGCAAGCGGCAATTTCGAATCTTCTGCGTCGTGTCGTACACGAGAACGCGCTCAATGGAACACTAATGGCCTTCGGTTCCATTTATGCGCCAGATTAAGTCCGGCGCTGGACTTTATCCACACATCGAATGCAAATGCCACATACACGGGTCGTTGCAGTTCTCTCTCTCTCTCTCTCTCTCTCTCTCTCTCTCTCTCTCCAGCGCAATCTAAATTAAAGATCTGAAAACGCAACTAGAGCTCGTCCGCTCGTTCGTTCGCTGCACATGCACCGCTGGCTTAAATGTCGCTGTTCGACGAAAGAAGTCTCGCGGGAAGTACACGGGAGGTGAGCGCGGGGCATCCGTTTCATCGGGACGAATAAAGAAGTTGCGCCGGGGTTAAGTAGTCCCTCATGGGTTTTCGGATGCTGCTGCAGCAGACGAGAAATTCCGTTGCTCAGTTCGTGCGAGGAGTTGCGAGTGTGTACATATATATATAAAGAGGAGAGAAACAATGGAAGTGGTATAGAGTCGGAGAGGCAGATGTTTTGGGATTTGGTAAACGACCAGCGATTTGTTAAGGAGAATGTACTTTCGGGTTGAAGTCTTGCTTGCTATTAGTACTTTATGGAAAAGATGAAATGGTATGACTATATAAAAATTACTTTGTTTACTTTCTTTGTATCAATTCGATTTGTATAATATTTCTAATTGTTTGTGTAAATTTATTTACGTTAGTGTTAAAACAAAGAATGGGAAACTTTACATTTGGGAGTCAAATATATTTTGTGAAAAAGATCAGTTGAAAAAGACCAGCAACTCGTTTATTCAGAACGAAAGAGAAACTGAAGTTATAATATAAGAAATGTCAAGCTACTTTTCTAAGTTCAATCTTCGGGAACCGAGAAGCTGACGTCTTCCCATTCTATCCCATACATCTCGCGATTCAACACTCTGATACATGTAGGAAAGTTATATTTTAAAAGTATAAAAAATACTCTATAAAAGCCAATTCTGTTTCGACCAACAACTCATTCGCCAATTATGTTATATCTTCGCGAATAATCCAATCAGACGCGGATTAATTCAGTAAATCGGCCAAACTATACATAGCGAGCTCCTTAAAAAAGAGAAAAAAAATACAATAGTCGCTCCCCGTTATACGAATCGCCGGGAGCTTTGAGCGAGTCGGTCGTCTAAGCAGCTTCGCGACCTCGGAGAACTCAAGCTCTCGCGTACGTCTCTCTCGGAGAGAGAGAGAGAGAGAGAGAGAGAGAGAGAGAGAGAGAGATAGAGAGAGAAGCCGAGAGAGCAAAAGCAAACGGGGCAATCGTTAAAGCGGGACGCGAGATCCCTTAAACCCCCGTCGACATACCTTAAGCCCGTGCGAGCTTTCTACGGCAGCTGGTGAAACCAACGTCATCGAAACTAACAAGCGCACGCGACTCAGTCATCTCGAACCGAGTTCCATTCGTGCTAGACTCTCAACGTTTTCACGTGAATTATATCCGCTACGATTCTATTGTCGGCAATTTCTTATTTTCTGGCTGTATCGTGAAATTAAGAGACTAGGAATGGTTTGGTTTGTGTATGGTACCATTTAATTACTACATTCAAGTCATCTAGACTACACGATTTTTTTTGCCATCACTTTTATTAACCCGCGCAGAAATTTTGCTTGATGTATTGCTTGCAATGTTGCTCGAAGTATTGCTGAAGTCGTAAAACAGCTCTTGCTAAGATCTTACAGAGATATATCTGAGATAAATTTATTATTGACGCGGAATAATTTATTTTTTCAAATAAAAAATAATATCGTTAATCATTAATTATTAATATTAACTATAACTAATGTGTAAATTATTATTATATCAAGGAGCGCAACAGCGCCCCCTATGGCAAGTATGAGAACCACAGGGTGGAGACGAGCCTTCCTTTTATACTTTGAATATGCTTTTTAACCTCAAAAAAATTTTGACCATTTCTATTAATTTATACTTTACATTGGTTTCATGAACTTTTGCGGGGCTTAATTAATAGATTTTAAAGTTCGACTTTAATTGAAAAAAGTTTTATCCCCAAAGATTATTTTGTTCTTAAGTTATCGCCAATGCAAATTTTTAGGCGACTATTTCCATTCGATAAATTTTATGCTGACGCTGTATGTAGATATACAAAGACGTACAAATTTCTTCACGATGCAAGTATATGCATATTGCAAGATATTTACAAGTAGAAACTAATAATACAATATAAGTAACATAGAGAATAATATATATAGACATATAAATTAATAAATATGGATAAAAAATTTGTATTAATAAGTGTATACATATATTTTCTACTTATTTCCAATTGGCAAATGTGTATATTAATATATCATATTATACTCTGTTTAGGTGTGTACAGGGTCACCGATAATGATGTCTCGGTGTGCAATTCGGACATACTCCATGTCTAGATAGATAAGGTCGCTGATGATGGGGTTTAAGTAGTGCGCTCCGTAGCTTTTTGTGTCTAGGGGTAGGATCCGATAGTACTCGATGAGTAGGTGTACAGGAAGTCCCATAATGGTTTCCTTATATACATGTACCACTCTATATATATATACATAATAGAACAACTAAAAAGACTTAAAAACTGCTAAGATTGCTGCTAAGCTAAAAAGAATACTTGACTATTTCTAAAATGATTTTACAACTTTCTTTAGTCAAATTTTGCAATAAGAAATTGGAAGCTGATAAGAAATTGTTTATCTAATTAGCATTACTGGGACAAATAGAAATTATAACTTTCTTACGGTCAAATTTAGATAATATAAAAAAATGTAATTAAGTTGTTGAATTTATTATTCCTTTATTTTTCAAACTGGGAAAGGTGAAGTTATTGATCATCATGGAATATAACTGCAGAAATTCTCTTTTTATTTTAACTTTTGCACAGCTACCCTCCGGAGTGTGCACACTTTTGTACTTTTGTGCCCCACCCATTGTTTTAATTTAATTATATAATAACTTTTGGTAAAATAATGAGCGGGGATAGTGGAGGTGTGGGAGAAATTTTTATAAGTTTTGATTGGCCTTGAAGGAAAGCTTTAACAAAAATAGCGATCCGATAATGCAATAGAATATAAGTCTGAAGCCTGAAGAGGAGGGTATATTTCGTAAGCCCTCGAAGCAAAAGTTAAAATAAAGAGAGAACTTTTGCAGTTTATTCCATGATGATCAATAATTTCACCTTTCCCAGTATAAAAAATGAAATAAAGAATTGATTATTTAGTTAGAAATATGAATTCGACGTTATACAGCAAAAAATATATTTTACTTTTTACATTATCAAAAAGAGATTACATAGATACCGTAACTAAAGAGATTTTATTTTTCGCTGGAGAAGAAACATCATACTTGCCACAAGTTTTACCTTTTATAAGATAATTTTTATAGATTACCTACTTCCCTGGTAGAAATTTAGCCGAGTTGATGACCAGCCACTAGCCATTACCGATCATATACGCGAGTTTTTAAGCGAGCTTACCCGTCTAGCAGACGAATAACCCTGTCTATTTCGCCACAGTTTTGAAACGCAAACTGGCTAAGGACTCGGCTATTTTAAAATAATATATTTGCTGATTAATTATAATTTATTCCATTTTAAGCTGATATATTGATATCTAATAATATTAATCAATATTATTGGTCATATAAATATACATGTTACCATATTTAATTTGATATATTAAACTTAAAAATTTAGCGTTTAATGCATAAAATATTGTGGTTATGTTTAAACAAGCGACTCTCGACTCTAGTTTACTTTTGACGTTTAGTCTTGACGGGTCATTACCGAGCATTTGACCATTTGATACTCTAAATGATGGCTAGTCGAAACTGGCTAACGGCTGGATATAAAACCAGCCAAACTCGTCAATGTTCTACCAGGGTTATTAGATTTAAAAAGTGACACTTCAATGTATAATCTGTCACTGTACGCTGCCTCGGCTTCGTACAATGTGACTCAGACTTGCCATCGTGACGCTACCGCGTCCCTTGATATATATATTTTTTAATTTTCCTGTAAAAGGAAGTAAAAACTCTCTTCATTGGACACCTTCACTAATGAGAAACTCCTTTGGTGTCCTGCTTTTCTAATAAGTTTATATACCCTGTGACTAAGGACCGGTCAAAATAAACGCAAATTGTAAGCTATACCTTGAGGCGTTTATGTACGAGTATTTACGATGATCCTGACAAAAAGAAGCTCCTTCAATATCATACTTTCCTAGTATTATTCGGTTAACAAATTACAGTTTATAATTGATACCTGAAAACATTTGTATTGCTAGCTGCTACCTGCAGATAAATACAAACATAAGTACCTACATACTCATGGTCCTGAGGCATCCAGAAGATTTATTTGACTCTTGTTTTCTTTCTCTATCCCTTCTTCTCTTTACTAGGGACTTTGGTCTACAATACGACCAATATTTATTCCAATCGACCTGACCACTCTAATCGAGGCTACCACTTAAGATTCTGCCAACTCCTGCAGGTTCTAATCGATACTTACTAGACTTTTAGTATAGCCAAGGGCGTTATTGCTGTCAAAGGGATTAACACAAAGAGATCAGTATAAAGCAGTTATAACTCCTAAGTAGACATGCACGGGTATACGATCCCACGTAGTGTACAAAAGTAGCCCCTTTCTCTCTAGGGTCTCTGACCCCTGACACAACCGATGTTAGTCGACCCTCCCCCACTACCTAACCGAGACGTCCGGGGACCGTACTGCCGAAAAGCTCCTTTAACGGTCTACTTTCCTGATTAAATTCGAGATGTTGTGGTTGACTTTCTAATGCAGTACCAGCTGATTGTAATAGATGCCTGGAGGCGTTCACATTGATACCGCTGCCAGTCTCTGGATTCTGGTTTACGACTATTGCTGACGTCAGCTGACCCGCTCCTCACTATATCTCGGCTACCGAGTCTATGAATTAGGATTCTGCCATTGAGAAGCTTCATCAATGTTATACTTGCCCGTGTCTGTAGCCTTATGGAGACTGACTTTAAAATCCTAATCCTGCAGATTGTATTCGATGCCTACACCAACGCTAATATAGTCAGGGATATTATTATACCTGCTGAATGTATGGGTATACTTTCTTACGTACAGAACAAAGGCATCAACTCTCTCTCTCTCTCTCTCTCTCTCTATCTCTCTCTCTCTCTAATAGGGATTCTGACCTGCCACACGACCGTTGTTGAACGCCAGCTGACCCGCTATCCACTACCTGGCCGAGCCGCCTGGAGACCCTGTCACCGAGAAACTCCTTTAATGTTCTGCTTTCCTGGTCAAATTCGAGATGTTACGGTTGACTTTCTAATTTAGTACCAGCAGATAGTAATGGATACCCGGGGACGTTCATATTGTTACCTGCTACCCTTCTCTATAGTAAGTGCGGAAGTCCGTACGGCTTACCTCGGGTATTTTAACGGTTTCTTTAATGGATACCCGTGGTGTTCATATTGTTACCTGTTGCCAGTACATAAATACAAGCATAAGCTGAAAAGCTCCTTCAATGTTATGCTTGTTCGTTTCAGTTGACTCGCAGAAGCTTTTTTTAAAGCCTGTCAATTGTAATCAATATTTTATTTAATATATATATAGGAAGCATTATTAGACCTACTGTCAGGTTTGCCTTAAATGTTTCGACTTACTTATATAAATTTTGTGATAATAAGCGCTGGATAATTTTTCTTCGTGGGAATCAGAGAAATTATCATAATGAACCAAAAAAAGTATATGCTGCACAAATATATTTAGATAGTTTTGTGGTTTCACTGTATTGGTATTAAAGTTATAAAATTTTGAAAAGTAACTAGGATTATAAATTTTTAATTTATAAACTTAACGTTTTGATATACACAAAATTTATATAAGTAAGTCGAAACATTTTTTAAAAATTTTAAGGAAGAGGAATACAATATTTATATATATTCTTCTATACTTTTATGAAGTACATGGATGGTTTAAATTTCTTTAAATTAATTACGATATCTAAATATTAAAAAAAATAATGAGGATTATAATAATAAAATAATGCACCTGAAATTGCCTGTAGACGGGCCACCAAGTATGTTCATATAGTTATTTATTAAGATTAAGGGGATGCCGGAGTCGCCTGCTTTACCGACATTAGGTTTTTCAAACTTTTCTCTTTAACAAATTAACCAATTCACTTGAAACTTTTAGAGATGATCGAATGATCATAAATAGAACGCGCTCAGTCCAGCAATTTCCGAAAACTAAAATAATATAGAAGCTAGAGAAGAAAATACCAAATTTTTACTGATTTCAATTCAATCTAAGAGATGGCATGATTCTGACTTTGCAATTATATTTCAAATTCAAAATATTATATTTACGCAATTTATTGGTAATTTCACGACTGAGCGCGCTTCAATTATGATCATTCTATCATCTCCTAAAATTTCAAGTCAATTGGTTAATTTGTTAAAGAGAAAAGTTTAAAAAACCTTGTGGGAAAAAGGGCGGGAAATTTAAATTTTTAGTGACTCCGACGTCCTCTTAAAGATATTTTATAAAATTATGAACGTGTCGTTCTGGAGGAGGCGCATTATATTCGGAACTGTTTGCAGTTCATTATATTAGAACTCTGGCAGTTTGCTCTGCTACAACATTGGGAGAGAGAAGTTTAAACTAAATGTCGAAGGGGTCAATTGAGTGTTTTATATGTCAGTTTGCCCTGCTTCCTTAACAGAACAAGGGAAAGAGAAGTTCAAATTAAATGTCGAAGGGATCAATTGAGTGTTTCATATACCATGGAACATCAAAGGACATTAGTGAGAACAAATTATCCAAATTTGATGTTGTTATAACTACATACAATCTAAATGCACAAGAGTATGATCTTTATGTAGTACCCAAAAAGAATGAGGATTGAAGGTTATTCAAGCTAATAATTTATGATTAAAGCAAATTCTTTTATTTTAAAGTTAATAATGAAGCAATCCGATTTTTAAGAATAAAGATGCCATAAAAATAAAAAAAAATTAAATCTGATCCCATCTCAAAGGTGCAAATTCTTAGGGATGATTATTAACACTCAAAGATATTCAATAGGGTTAACTCAAGAGAAACGTATATAAATATTTTTAATATTTTTTATTTCATATGACTCTTACTTTCTTTTAAACCCATCTTTATTCTTAATAAGGCACCATTGCAAAGTTGAAGTTCATTTTATTATTTTGGTACTTATTAACAATTAATACTAACTATGTAAAATTAAGAGAAAGAGTACTTGAAAATTTCTAAATTGATTTCACAATTTTCTTTAATTTAAATTGGCCATTATAAATTGGAAACTTTATTTGAATATGCAAAATTAAGAAAGAGTACTTGGCAATTTCTGAATTGATCTCACAAATTTCATTAGTTTAAATTGGTCATTAGAAATTGAATAATTAATCTGAATAAATCAGACTAAATAAAGAAGTGAATGTTTTTAATCTTTTTAAATAAAGAAGTGAGTGTATTTAATTGAATACTCAAATTTAATGTTACTGTTAGACTACTATGTAATAATATTCTATATATTATATAGCTGATTATTGGAAGGAGAATCAATTTGATAAATATGATTTCATTTTGTAGTAATTTTATATTAAAAAATTTGTACAAAAAATAACAAAATTAAAAGTAGTCTAAAAGAATTTTTGTATAATAAAGTTAAATGAGTGAGGGAAAATAATAATAAAATTATATAATAATGAAATATTATAATAAGATAATTGGTATTGATAAAATGTTACACTAATTTATTAAATGTATTTAAAAAATTAACAAATTAAGAATTGTTTGAGAGCATTTTATTTAATAAAAACTGAAGCGAGTGAGAGAACACACTCATACTTGCCAAGATTTTACCTTTTTAAAGATAAGTTTTGTTATTATATTATTTATTATTTATTGTATTTCGTTATTAATTATTATTATGATAATATTTTGTTAATTAACCATTTAATTTAAGAACGATTAAGGTATGCAATACCTTCACATTATATACCTTAAGTAATATTTATAGAAAGGTGATTTTCCATACCTCAGCCATACTTCAAATTTCTGCGCTAAAATTGATAATAAATAATTTACAATATATATATATATATTTATTGAGTATACCAAATATTTATAATAAAATGATTATGTGCGTCGAAAGCTGCGATCAATGGCATTTGCATTATCATTCTCAAAATCGCAATTACGAAAAACTAGTCCCAGGGCCAAGTATTAACATGCACGGCTCATCTAACAGAGCTATACATTATTCCACGATGCAAGCGCAGTTTTATTTTCCCTGCCTTTATCAGGCGAAGTCGTAAAAACACAGAGAGAGAGAGAGAGAGCACCGGAGAGCGCCGTGAGAGAAAGCAGTTTTTGCGCACACAATTCCCAACTGCTATATGTGCAGTTAAAAACATCCTTAAGTCGTTAAGCAGTACAGAAAGCGAAACGACGCACACGGCTGCGCGCATGCTGCCTCGACAACGACACCATAGCGATAAGTAGATAAAGGCACCGCGTGTTCAGACGCTGCAGCCGAGCTGCCTGCACACTCTCACCGCGTGGAGCTCGTTTCCACCAAGACTTTCGGCGATTTTATGTTCGTTACCGCCACTCGCACGTACACACACGCGCGTAGAAAGAGACGGGAACGAAGCAAAGGAAGTTGACGTCGAGGCGCGCGCAGCCGAGCGAAATCGAGTCACAGGAGCCGACCGCGAGACACGCATCGCACCGCGACTCCTCTCTATCACGAAAGCGCGCGGCACTGTAATTCCGAAAGTAGCTCATTAAAAGTTATATTCAAGGCATTGGCATTGTGTGTGTGGGGAGGGGGGAGTGGCACGGGTAAAGTTTGCGCGCAACCTCTCACTACACTAAAGACCGCGTGAATGTGCTTAAAAGCCGCTCTGGTCCCGTGCCGCACGCGCGTCTCTCTCTCTCTCTCTCTCTCTTTGTGTGTGTATGTGTGTGTGTATCATCGCGGTCGCGCGAGTGTTTGCCCTAACCTCATCCCCGCCTAGGGCTGCGACCACACGAGGTGAAAGATTCCGCTGGAATTGCGACAGGTTTAGGGGGGAATTAAAATTCATCGTTCGGTTCTGTGCTTTTCGGTTTCGCTTTGCGTTCTGTGATGTGTGAAAAAATTATAGTAAGTCACAATGAATGATAATGGGGTTTACGTGTAATCGTATATCATATTGAATTTAAAATTTTATACGTGTTACGCGTTAAAATTAGATATTCATTGTTATAAATAAGAAAAATTTGCTTACTCACCTGGAAACCGAACGATGAATTTCGTGCTAACTCCGACACCATTCCGGCAGGACTTATTTTTCGTTCATTCGGTGGAAAAAGTGTACATCTGAGATTTGAGTTTGGAAAAGAGCCTACCTGGCAAGCATATTTTTTTCGTTCGACTTTAAGTCGATAGCAATGACACGAAAAATTAAAATTATAAATAAATAAATAATAATATTATAATATTATAGTGAGATTACCATTATTATTATTCATTTATTTATAATTTTAATTTTTAGTGTCATTGCTACCGACTTAAAGAAAGAAGAGAATATGCTCGCCAGATAAACTCTTTATCAAACTCAAATTTCAGATGTGCCCCTTTCCAAACTGAAATTTCAGATGTGCACTTTTACGAACTAAAATTTCAGATGTACACTTTTTCCAGCGAATGGACGATTTATTGTTTATGCTGCGTATGTTTTTCTGGTAATACTTCAATTCAGACGATGGATGGAAATTTGATTAGTGGGAGAATGCGACGACATTGGGGTAGGAGTTTAATAATCGCTATAAACACATTTAGTGCTGGAATAATGTTCGTGGAATGGTCTAACACGTTGTATGCTTGTACAACACCATCGGCACAGGGTTCGGTGCTAATATATAGATGATAGAAAAAATATCAAGGGATCGATAAAACTTTAGAA
Source organism: Megastigmus dorsalis (assembly GCA_900490025.1). Taxonomy (NCBI): domain Eukaryota; kingdom Metazoa; phylum Arthropoda; class Insecta; order Hymenoptera; family Megastigmidae; genus Megastigmus; species Megastigmus dorsalis. The sequence continues at coordinate 26,665 of UELU01140953.1, read as the reverse complement.
TTCTTTTCGGTGATCACAAAAGTGGACGGTCATTTTAAAAAAGTCCATTATCTAAAGAAACCCTTTACCCTCAAATACAGACACTTTGCATGTATTTATAATGAGTGCACGACCTATATAACAAGTACAGGAAATCGTTGAAGGGACAATTAAAGCACCTGCACAGGGAATTCTCTGCACGCATGCATAAACAGGTGAAGAATACATAATAAGAATGCGACTATTCGTGGAGCGCATCGCGTAAATTACAGTCTGACACGATTGCGCTCGCGCACCGCACAATGTACATTATTTCGGCAACGAGCTCTCGTGTTTTAAATTCCCGGCCTCTCTCTCTCTCTCTGTCTCTCGCCCTCGTATATGCGGCGATGGCGCTGGATACCCGCCTACACTCGCACTTCTTCCCCCTTTCTCTATCTCTCTCGCACTCACTCTCTCTCTCTCTCTCACTCTCTCTCTATCTCCGTCGGTCTTGTTCCCGAAATGTGCAGCTGGTGCTGGTGCTGGTGCCTGGGAGAAAGCCACTGGCCCGTTGCCAATGATATGAGAGACAATGCTCTCGGCGTAACTATGCGAAGCGCTAACTTCATCCCGCGCGCTAGCTCCTCTCTCTCTCTCTCTCTCTCCGGATGAACCCAAGCGGCTCTCGTATAGCTGCTCACATCGCCCTCCCGACTCCCCCGAAGCACCGAGAGAAGTAGATGGACGCGAAGAAAGACAGAGAGAGATAGAGGATCGACGCGCAGATGTGTGCGGGTGTGTGTGTGTGTGTGTGTGTGTGCGCGCGGATGTGAAGAGAGAAGGCGTCCGACGAACTTGGCGCACTTATCGACCGCGGATCGATGGCCTCGATTCCGCGTGTGCATCGGGAATATCGGAGGATATGTAAGGCTACTATATGCGGTGCTGCGGAATTGGGAAATGGTGGGGAAAGAGTTCCGGGGGATCGTTTGTGGCGTCGAGGTGTAATTATGGCGAGAAGAGGGGGAGTGGGACTGGAGAGAGATACGTGAATAACGAGGCGCGCAGAGAGTATGCTTAAGAGAATTGTATAGCTGCGTATTATACATTACCGACCTCGTCAGCTTTTACGGCTGGTATTGGAAGGCTAACCTCCCAAGTGCTAAGACGTGCAGCCGCGGATCACTTGCGAAAATTAGAAAACTTGGAGGAGCGGGGAGATAGAATGTAGCTTTCTTTAATTTCTGCGCGATGATATCGTGTGGGCACGATAAAACGTCTTTGTAAGATGAGTTTTGCTTAAGCTTGGAGCGTAAAAGATGATTATTGATTATTGAACGATTGGAAAACATGCAAGCTTAGAAATATCAAGGCGGATACAAGGCTTACACAAATTCGTAAACTGAATGTTTATAATATTTTTGCATTCGATATTGTGATGTCATTGTTATTTCATGAATATTCCACTTGAGTTTAGCCAGGAAATCCTCGTTGTTGCTATGTAAATTCATATCCAAACTAACACTATAAGCTGCCTGATTGCCTTAGCGCAAAATCGCATCCTATATTTGCATTATCCATCATCACAACACGTCAGGTGTCCCGATTTTATTT
>UELU01140953.1:0-21157 GCA_900490025.1 Megastigmus dorsalis | reverse complement strand
ATATATATAAAAAAGCTCTCGCATGCGCAGAAAGTAGGTACACCATCGCGCTGTGTGGCGGCTGCGTTTATTCACCGCGGCGTTCGCGGGGAACGAAGTGTAACTTTCCGCGCGCTCATCTTGACATTTCATTACGAACAATGAAGTCTCTTCCCGCGCTATATGGCTTCTCTCTCTCTCTCTCTCTCTCGCTCTCTCTGGGGAAATATGCCTGCTCCATTAATACCTTCTCTCTACCTCTTACTCTCTGGTACCTATACCGCGGTACGACACAAAATGCAAGTGCATAGGTACGCGGGGCAGGGGTTGGAGGGGGGTACGTAAAGGGTTACTCGCGCGCACTCGGCATTGGGTTCCAAGAATTATTCATGGGCTTCGATTAATGTGCTTTGCATCGCCGCGCGCGCGCGCTTGTATATGTATAGCGAGAGCCAAAGGATAACGCCGCAGCTGCGCCAATCGACGTGATTTTAAAGTGCCCTATGCATGTGTATATATGTGTGTGTAGTGGCTTTGGTATGCACTGATCGCGCTTCGAGAAAGAGAGAGAGAGTGTGTGTGTGTTACGGGATTTGGCATAGCGTGCGCGTGATTTATCGATGCGATACGGCCGTTTGACTGCCTAATGATTCTGCTGCTGCTGCTGCTGCTGCTGCTGCGCGAGCTTTTTTTTCTTATATGATCCGTTACTCCGAGAGATTGGAAATAATGAGATGAGTTGGTGATACGTTTTAAATTATGCGAATGGTGGATATAGGTCTACTATCGAAATGAGTTGTCGAGGAGTTTTTATTTATTCTACATCATTGCTATAAATCAATTGATTCAACAATTGGTATTAGTAGCTAGAAAATAGTGCACGTTAACCAAATATGTGTACAGCAATCACAGAAATTGGTGCGTGCTTCAGTGAAAAGAGCAATAATTCAAAATTGCCACATCTCGAGATCATTCATGCGGAGATCCCATAAATGTCTCTGGAATCGCTACTAAAGATATCTCGGGTGCAAACATCATGATATATATGGCAATGGTATGATTTAAGGGGACTGGTGGATAGCTTATATAAGACCGAATATACCGTTTCATACCATAAAGATAAGGAACATAAAACCAGAACAATCTTTTACCTCGACGAAATTTAAGACTCTGCTGTTCGCCTCGATTCGCGATTAACTAAAAAACGCACAGCTATAACGCACTTTACCTACAGCTCATAACAACGACGAAAGAAAAACTGTCTTTATCCCGCACCGATAACACTGCAGGCGAGTCATTAGCTTCCGCATAAGTTAGCGACCTTGGCGCGGTACATAATTACAGCGGTACACATGCACACTGGCGCAAGTGTAGGCCAACTATAGGCGATAGGCTCGCGCGCAAACTGAATTATCCTGCGGGACCAATATAAACGGCGGCCGTTGGTACACTATGCTTTGGACCTTCGATCGGCTTTGTATATCGAAGTGTAGACAACCTCTCTGGCTGCTGCTATAGGTCGAGCATTTATACGGCGGGCCGTAGCTATTGTGACCCTGCACCGCACACCCACGCTACGCCGCTACTTCTCCTCCTCCCGCCTCCCTTATTATACTCTCTCCCTTCGTAGCTTCTTCCGGCTTTAATTATGTTTCGTTTTTCCTTGTGACACGTAATATGCCAAACATCGTTCGTTGTGGAATATTTATTTGGTATACGAATAAACGACTGACGTACTTAATATATTATTAGTCTTTTGTGTACGTAATCATAATGAAGAATGCGCACAGTGGGCGCACAATAGAAATCATATGATTCATCGCTACTGCAGTGAACGTGAAGGCAGACATTTTTATAATTATTTCGGTGAATATATAATGAATGTTATGAGCGAAATGAAAAAGTGCATAGTTTAACGCGAAAAAATTTATGAGGTACAATGTGCTCCGACGGATAAAGCGAATGGTTTATATACTAAAAACTACGTGATGTTAGTTAAATAAGCATGAAAATTTATATAATACATAAATCAGAGCATTCATGCGCGCGCCTTCCAAAGCAAAGTTGAAATTGAAAAGCCTAAACTTCGCCATGTGCTAGGGAAACAAAGTTTCCGCGAAGTTTCATCAAACAATAATTTTGGAAATGTATCTTTTCAATACAAACCAGCAGCTCCACTATATACGTACACACTCGAAGTACTTTATCAACTTTGTACAGAAATAAATGTTGCATTATTTTTTTTTTGTACAATATACAGTATGAAAGTTCTTACACTTTATATACAATATGAATTCGGTAAAAGAGTAGCCTTTCAGCAAAGCTTCAGCTTAATCGCAATTCTACCTGGAATACTTCGTAGTCATGAAGATCGAGAGAGGCGTATTTTACATAGGTTAACATTAAGACCATCACCGAGAGATCATTCATCCACAACCGATACAATATAAAATGAACTAGATCCGTTGTAACGTTTGATGGATATATAATGCAATCCAGAAGTGGGATTTTCATTGCAACAATCGCGTGGCTTAGCCTGCGGTTGAATTGCCCGTAAACCAAGGTATTTGACGCGTATGATGCAATTCCATAATGTTTCAAAATATTGATTTGAACGTATCATCGCACCTTTTAGGGGCGCACCATTAAAAATTATCGATCATGTTTTCTCTACTGTATCATCCCCTATTTATTATCCAGTTAGTTTTGAAGAGAGAACTCGATTATAATGATCTACTAATTTTGCGGGTGAAAAATAGCATAAGCTGGCTCTCTCGAATGAATATTCCCAATTACTCAAATTACCCTTCAAGCGATTAAGATCCGCAGCATCAATTACTTCCTTACTGCACGCTTCGTTAGACCCACCTAACCCCTCTCTCTCTCTCTCTCTCTCTCTCTCTCTCTCTCTCTGTCTCCAAACAATCGCGTGGCTCCCCCGGAGAACTAATTCCATCTTTCGAAATATCGCCAATTTGACATAGAGCGAGTCATTACGCATTGTTCGGCTCTCGCGCAATGTATCTCCTCTTCGCGTCCTCGACTCTCTCTCTCTCTCCGCTGGCTGGCATTCGTCCATTCTCTCTATATTTCACTTACGTAAACAGGCGCAGATCTCGGGGTATGAATCGACGTCCTCCGTGGCTGCTGTTAGGCTATCGGCCACCCAGTCTCTCTCGCTCCCGTTCCTCCAACAGCACGGACGATTAATTTAGGATAATGCTAATCACTAATTGCCCCCCGCGCTCGCCAATTGGCGCATTGCTGCTGCTGCTACTGCTGCTGCTGATGTTGGTCGCGGTGGTGGTGGTGGTGGTGGCCTGGTGGTGGTACGCGAGTCGTGAACCACAGATTCGTTAGATCACGAGAACGGGCCGTTGTGATTAGTCGCATTTAGCCCGTTCGCAGAGTGCGTGATGAATGGAAATTCGAGGGTCCTACTTTCTCTCTCTCTCTCTCTCACTCTCTCGCTAGCTCGCTAATTCTCGACCTCTAGGGGAAATGGGGCCATTCTGCAAATGGTCGACGCAAAAATTTCAATTCTGCATTCGAGAAAACCAAAAAGCCGCCGTTGACTAGGTGGTAATTAAATTTCTCAATTTGGTAAATTTATATAGATATGCATTTCAGCGATCGTCCGATTGCTGGAAAATAAATCTCACTCCACAGTTTATTCGCTGGATAAGAAAAATCCACTTTTATAACAACAGATGCAGAATCATTTTTAGCTGGGGGGATATATAAAAATGTTTAAGATAATAATGTAGCTTCTGTAATATGGGATGAATTTTATCTCTCTATATACGTAGCGGCGGTTAAGTAAGGCTAATAAATCCATCAACTTTATATGTGTAGACCCGATGCGCCCGTCTATATCGATTTATTTTGGGGACCGCTGCCCGCGCAAACACATAAAACATAAATAAGCATTTTTGATGTGAGTGCCCGCACTAAACCTGACCGTTTCTCCGCCGGAATGGCCTCTCCGCAAACTCAAAAATGTTCATCCGAAATGCATCGCCGCTACACGGATGATGGCTAAAGTGGAGCAATGAAAGACAAAAAGAAGAAGCCGGCCAGCCGTAAAACAAGCCAGCGAAAAAATAAATAAAATGATAAAAGAGCCGCGGGTCGAAGAAAGTTTTTTATCTTCAAAGATTTCAATATCGTAAAAAGCAAGGTTTAAAGTAGAATAATTGCTTGAACATTACTGAATATATATTATTAAGCCAAAGTATTCATTGAGTTGCAATGAATTATTATTCAGGATCTGGTCTATACTTAGTTTTAGGATTGTCAAATTATCTTCGATAAAAATTACAAGAAATATCTATTTTTATCAAAGTATTATTCCTAGGTCATGATTCATTATTTAACTGCAACTTCTGCCGTATCTTGAATTTTTAAATTATACGAATCGTCAGTTTGTATTATGCAAACTACCATGCATAGAATGAAGGTACTTGACTACACACTAACTCGACTAGAATTGTATTTACACGAAAAATACTGGACTTTGCTGGTTTTTATACCCTGGTGATTTACACAATAACCATTCTTATCTTTTTTCCTAATAAAATTTTGCTACAAACATTATTTTCAAACAAAAAGTTTAAAAACATGCCAGCAAGTGTACGTTGTTCTAAAATACAGCCAGTTTAGTCAAGAAAAATTTTATAAAGAGATGTAGAGCTTGTTACATACAAGCACATTCGTACATAATTTAGCGTATAAAAAATTACGCCACATCAAATCTATTTTCCACCTAGAATAAAAATAAAAGCGCCACCGAAAGAGGCATAAAATTTTATGACAGAAAAGTTCTTGCAGATTTCCCTGAAGCCTCTCTTTCCGACTTTATGAAAGTTGAAATGTGGATTTACTCGTGGACATTTTGCGGGCATAGATATTATAAATATTTTTTCCCATTTAGGTAGTGGATGTATAATATTCTAAATATATTGAAACGACTTTTCTAGCTTATATTTTGTGAATATTTATTCATTTGAATAAGCAAATTTACGTAATACTTTACGTAATTATCAAGATACTTTACTGAATCTGTACTTCGTTTCTTCAAGTCTGAACCGATCCATTAATTATTTGCTGCGAATGAGTTGTTGGATTCCATATTTCTTCTATAATGCTAATTTACGATTTTCGATAAGCCTTTACTGCTACTTAATTGTAATCTTTCATTATCAGTTGAAAGTTTGTTCTGACTGGAAACTAAACTGTAGATTAGTATTACAGTTTGTGAAATGAAATGAATGTACAGCTTTATACAGCCATTAAAAATGTATCGTGCGATTATTATCAATAATTAGGCAAATAATATTTACGTATTGAACTGAATATCATATTTTTTTCACGAGTATAAGGTAGTAAAATTACACTTTTTTGCACACTTTTTAAACACACTAATATATACATACGCGAAAAAATAACTTATTTTTATGCAGAAATTTTTACAAAATGTTCCTCTTTTGTCTTTTGACAAAAAAATTTATTGCGATTACAAAGTTTGCTTTATAAGGAAGCAGAATAACTCAAATCCAACCAAAATACGGATTCTGAATTCAAGCGAGTGTGTTTGGGATCAACATATATGAATTTTTAAATAAATTACCTGTATGTAAAATTTGGACTTTATGTATTAATTTGGAAATAAATAAAATGAAAACTTAAATTAAAATTACTATAAGTAATGAAAGAAGTAAGTAATTGGGTAATATTATATCTATTCTATTTTAATATAATTATAAAATGTAATTTAAAAACGTAAAATGAAGTGATGAACTTTTAGTTACGTAAGATAATTTATTTAATTAGTAGAAACAGACTGAAAGCAATTCAATATTCAAAAGACTAAGGTAATACTTATGCAATGTAATCAAATTCATGAGATTTAAGAAAATTTAATAATATTTAGTATTTGCATCTTAAAAAAGTATCAGAATTAGAATCACTTTAAAGTTATTCATAGTAAATAGAAGAATATACATAAATAATCAATACAAGACGCAATCTTACACGAATGGCAAATCTCTAAAAATCATTTTAAGCCCAGCCGTTTTTACAGTCCTCTCCCCCAAAAACACCCAAGAATGCACAGTGTCAGATCGTTAACTCTCTCCCCGTGCCTTTGAAAAATTAAATACCCGTGAAGACTGATGAGCTCGTCGATACAGAAGCAAATTAAGTTTTTGCACGCTTTCCCCCTTTTTCTGTCGTTAAAAACTCGCTGCTGCACTTCCCTCTCTTTCTCTCTCCCTTTCGTCCGAAGTTTCGTCATAACAGCGATGACGCTGACCCACTACATCGCCTATACATAGTACATCGTCGCTCTTCTCTTTTTGCGCCCAAGCTCGCGCGATAAAAGTTTTCGCCAAATCTCTCTTTCGCCAGCGGGTGATTCATACTTGTAATTCACGTGTCATCTGTTTTTCCTGAGGCACGTCGTGACACTCTTGACGTGATGTGTATACGCGAGAGCCACGGACGCGAGAAACGCTTATTGTCCAATTATTTAATGTAGTTCGCACACTTGCAGTACAAAGTAATTACGCGGAAAAAAATCGTGACAACAATGTGTATTTCAGAATTGTTCATGGATATTATAGTACATTTATTTATTGACGAAATATAGCCGAAAACTGATACAGAGTTTTTTTTGTAATAATAATTTTATTGTTTTATAATTAATAAATATGAATTCGAATAAATAAATTAATTATCTAAAATATTATCCACCAATTTGACGGCTGGATAAAATATTCCATCACAAGTTAATGGTATCACATTATTTTCGCAATTTGTACGTTCTAATAATTTATTTACTTCGCCTTTTAAAATTCTATAATTTATTTCATCAAAGGAGCGATTCCGTTTAATACTCTTTTGTAGACGATTAGATAGGACCAACAATTTTTCTTCGGAATTGCTTTCTGATTGTGGAATTACTTTCAATGCACTAATGTATTGCAACCTTTCGGTGTCACTGATTACCGTATCCTAAAACAATTAAACAAAAATCAAGTACTTGGTTTATATTAAGTGAAGAAATAGACTAACACTATCATTCAATTATGCATGAATGTTTTATTTCCAAATAAAATTATAGGTATAATAGCTTAATTAAATTGTAATGGAATAAATGCTCATAATTTTTGTTATACGTATAGAATAAACATTTTCAACTGACTGTAATGATAAAAATACAAAAAAAAATTATCAACAAATGATAACTCGTATCTCTCAATGTCACGTCAACGGCAACAACTCGTATACAAAGCATTAGAAAAGCAAGAAATCAAGATGCTACTCGCAAGCTTCGCCATACTCACAAAGTTGTCGCTGCAGAAGTTCTCGCGCCTCCTCCAGCATCCAATGGAGCTGTCAGCCTTACCGAAGAACAGTACGTTTTTCCTGGACCACTTAAACGCAGTCGGCTGACTCGTAAACACGCCTTTACCTACGATTGGTCTAGCTTGTTGGTGAGTACCAGGTTTGAAAGCATTGGCCAACTCGTTCGTACTCAGAATGGAGATATCGCGGGAGGCCAGAGGTGCGAAGGTCAAACGTTGACCAGATGGTTCGAGATCCATAGGTACGATACCTCCAGGCAGTCTGAACGACTCGTTGGCGATCGTGAAAGTCATCTCCGTAGGTACGGGTCCGTACTCACGACCTCCAAGTCGAACGAACTCCTTGCCGTCGAACAACACCAGAGCATAGCCTTCCGAGTCCGCGATGTAAACCTATATATATATGCGGAACAGGCAAATATATAAAGTTATCGCGATCGTTTTAAAAATTTTACGCAACTGTTTTGGAGCTGAAAGCGTGTACGTTCGACTCTTCTTTTTTTTTTTTTTTATGGGCCCCGCGCTCTGGAGTAAAATCGGATTTTACGGTGGAAAACGCGCGCAGAGATGAAATGATTCGCGTTTTCCTGCAGGGACGTATTGCGCGACTGCGAGCGAAAAATCCGAGTGGAAATTCAATTTTATATATGTGATTATTTTGGGATGATTAGATTTTTGTAGATAGAGTAGCCGTGTATCGTATCGCCTTTGTACAGTGACTTTTTCAGGAATATATAGAATATTAATGTAGCCGAACCGACAATTTAAATTTGTCAGGTTGCCAAAAAAATGATTGACATGACGTTTTAAATTAAATTATCTTCTCAATGCTCTTTTAATATTTAAGTGACAATTACAATATTGTTTTTTAAAAGAAACTTCACTCGCAAAGATACTTTTATACAGTTACGGTTAGAAGAGAGACTTACGTTGGTTTTTTCACACGTCGCTCCCTCGGTCTTAACAACGGGATTCACCAGCACACCTCTGCCCTTCGAATTTTCCGAGATATCTCGCGTCATCTCGTGTCTCTCCAGCAGCTTGTCGTTATTTAAATCGAACACCAGGAGTTTTGCATTGCATAACTGGGTAGTGTCGACTCTGCCGCTATCCAGAACCCACAATCTGTTGCACTTGTCGATCTGGCGAAGCGATCGCAGTTGAATATTCGGAATTATTTATGGGTTATATATGCAATCGATATTGGCGATAAACGCTGTGCACGGGATTTTGGGAATGAATAAGTTAACGTACGGTGACACTGCGCACGCTGATCATTTTACTGCAGTCGGCGCGATTTAAGAACCAAGTGTGGTCGGGATAAGGTTCGAGTATCGGGCCGTGGTGTGCCGTTACGTTTGTGATTGTGGCCAGAGTTACGTTCACGTCGGGTTTCCCAACGATCGTCACGAATACTCGACCATCTGGACAAAAGTTGGATATGATAATTTAAGAAATGACGCTCATCGATTCACAAATCAATGCGTAATTCGTACCTTTGGATTCGTCAACGTCGAAGGGCACCGCCTTTTTGTAATTGAAATAGGCATCGCTCGTGTAGCTGTAGATTTTCTCTATGTGATACACACCGTCTCGGACTGAACCTTGTACGCGTTGTTTCACCGGTGCTTGAGAAATATTGAGGAATTTCCATTCGTAAATCGTGTCCAAGGACGATGCCCCTAAACCGTAGGTCAAAGCGAGAAACAATAGCAAACGATACGCGATCATTTTGAACTTTTCTCGAACTGGTCTGCTATTAGGCAACCTCTTTAACGCCGCATATCGAAAAAGTAAGAATTTTTTCTTTGTTTTATACCGCTCCAAGTGAGATAAGATAATAATAATAATCATTCATTCACGACTTAGGAATTAAAAAAAATCTATTTTATTGCTCGAACGTGCAAGTAACCAATCCTTATATCGAGGAAAGAACTATTGAAAGAAAAATCCACTAATAAAATAAACACCTCTTACAAACTCCTAGAATATGTCATATTCCTTTATAATAGCTATTCTTAGAATCTTGTAAATACGGAATTGTGGAACTATAGTTTATCACTTGCACAAATATTGAAGTTGTATTAACGGAAGACATGACATGATTATTACGAACAAAAGAAAATGGACTTTTATGCATCAAGAATAATACAAAATTAATAATTATGCACTAAATCTTTTCATTTTTATAATTTTTTCAAAAGGTAACGTTTCAAAGCAAGTATCAAAAGTCGTGCAACTTGTATAAAAATGCATATTTATCTTTTAATAATTCGTGACTAAATACTTGTACTAAATAAATATTGTAAAATCGTGAGGAAAAACAAAAATATAAAATGTAAAATAGTTTTACCATTGCATAATTTACAAACTAAAAACATAAAAAAAGAAACTTCAATTATTGATTATCTTATTCATAATAAAATTGTTAATTGTGTAACATCAATATTGGGGTTTCCCGTGGTCCCTAAAACAGGAAAAACATACAGTCAACTTCTGTTACACAATTTCCGTGTGAAAAATCGATATCAGCTGAATATTAAATAAATCAAAGATAGAACTAGACTGAGAAGTCGTGTAAAAAAGAAACCTTAATCAATTTCTTGGAACTAGTCTTTGGCAGTTTTTATGATTGTTTCCGGGATGGGGGGAATAATGTCAGGGTTTGTGTGTACCTTTTTCCCTCGCAACCCATTCAAGAGGAATTAAATCTCAGAAATGCTGATGAGGTCGATGCAGAGCGCAAATTAAGTTACCTTTTGCTTTTTCCTCTCGAAAAGTTTCCGCTTGCAAGTTTCATCATAACTGAGGTCACACGGATCACGTTGGCCTGTGCGCCTCATTATACTTTTTTTTTATGCCTTTCAATCTGCTACGTGCCCGCCGACATGGAGCTTCTCAGAAATCTTTGTGGGATGCGATGCTCAAAAGCGTGTACGCGCCTTTTCTGAAATCAGACTGTGTTGATGTCGCTATTACTTTTCCATCTGACGTTTTTCGTTGAGTTATGCAAGGGATATTTCTCTGGTTTTTTTTTATAAAAGTTTGTACAAGATTCTTTTTTTTTTAAATTATAGATAGTAGCAGTTCGATTTTTTCCAATTGATATGCGGGTTGGGTATATTAAATAAAATGAGCTCGATCAAAATGGATTAACTTGGCTGATTGATTGACATTCATATCGAGAATTTCGAATACTTTTAAGCAGTATAAGTTTTCAATTTGATAAACTCTTTAAAAATAGAACCATTTTTCCCCTACGCTATTTTTTGAAATATATTTGAGCTCGTCTTGTGGAATTGAACTATATATGTTGCTTTTTATCATTTTTAATAAAAAAAATTGCGTATTTTTTAATATTTTTAGACAAGCATATGTATATCAGCTTCTAGAAATTTAACTTTCGACTGCTTCATTAATTTTTTAATAACAAAAAGCTGAATTGTAAAAACTTTCCTTGCAAAAATTCTTCTTTTGGGTCACTAAAATTAGTATGTCACCTTGGCTCGTTACGAAACAAAAGTTTGTTACCATCAGCTTCTTCCTAACCAAGTATCAATTTGTCTCCCATATAAGCAGACAAAAAAACTCCGCATTCACCAAAAAATTTTCTTTCCTAATTGCTACTGTACATTAATATCAAAGAAAATTAGACACACGAAGTGGAAAGTATTTGTTAATAAACAAGTGTTTGTATAGTAGAGTTCAATCGGTACGTATTGCGTTAATATTGAGTGCGCTAAGCGCGCATGAATTTAGCTAATAAATTATAGAATGTAAAATGTAGCTATTCTTGGGCCACACATATTAATGACCGTAATTGCACCACCGAGGCCAGATATAATTGCTTTCAAACGAACTTCATTATTCAAACGAATCGAATGAGTCATCGTTAAACAAAGATAGTACAGTCGCGCACCACCACACGGTCTTCCCTTAATACCACACCGTAATTGCTCGAGCTTTTCACTCGTGTAATTTTGGGGAAAAAATTTACACCCTCTAACACGTGTGCGAGAGCGCGAAATTGAAAATGAATGCTTTCGCGGTGCTTACATATATATATATATATATAACAGCACTTGCCGACCGCGGGGCGATCTGACTTTCTTGCTTTCTCGTGGCGCACTATGTATTCTCTCTGTTACATCGCTTTCACATTAACCTACTTTTCGAAAATTTGCCGTACACAAAGGATTTTTTTTAACTGAATACGTAAAAAATGGAATAGAGCGAGAGAATTCACCTCGCACTGTAATAACCCTTTCAAACCGCATCCTACATATATATATATATATATATATATTATTCTACGAGCTTTTGCTACTCTAACTCGAAACTGCTGATCAGTATATATGTGCGCATAAAATTTTCTCTGCTGGTATTTAAAAAATTAATATTTTTATTATAATTATTATTATATTGTGTAAAATTGGAATTTAACTAAGTATGGTCTAAAATTTAATGCGTAAAACGGTGTAGGCTAATTTAATATTTTTTTTTTATGAATATTGGGCACCAAGCGTATAAAAAAGTATGCGAACATTTTTTTAATTTTAAGTAATTTTGCGATAATTACTATAAAGTGATTAATTTAAAAAAAATTAAGAGATACTGATTCAAATAGATGTTTGCTTGCTTTATTTAAATGTATAAATATTAATTGTTTTCTATAAATCTAAAATTATTACATATCCCACTATCTATATAGTTATATCAATATTCTGCTTATTATTTTTCCATTTCTTAATAGATATAAATAGCTCTATTTTACAAGAAAGCTTTCACTCAGTACTACTAAATCACGCTGAATATGCCGAAAATTGCTCAATAAACCCCGTGATCATTATTTCCACTTAAAAACCTCCCAGTTGTGTATACACACGGTTCCTATAGAGGTGGAACACCCCTAAAAAAAGTAGGGCGATACCTAATTATGAAGGCGAAAAAACCGGGCGAATTAATTAAAGGCGCGCGTGCGAAACAGAAGGGGCAGGGGGGGGAGTCGAGGGGAAGAGAACTGGAACTCTGATACGCGCGCGTTATTATATGGGGCGCGAGGCACGAAATTACTAAAGCGTCCGATAACGACCCGACGACGACGGCTCCGAAAAGAATACAAAAAAGGGGGTTATATGAGGCCGCGTACGGAAAAATTGCGAGTGAGAAACAGCGCCAGCCATTTCTGCGAAATGCCATTTTAGCATTAATACCGCATTAGCCGGGTGGAAAAGCGGTTGTTCGGCCTCGCGCGCCGCACTTGCGCCACACTCTTTTTTTGCTCGCGCAGATTTAACGCGAAACGCTAAAAGCAAAGTTTTTCTTTCGCCTTTCTCTACAGCTTCTTTTTTCCCAGCGAGTGCGTATAAACGTACACCGATGAGAGAGTGGAGTGTCGATAAAGAGTCTTTCTCCGCCCCCCCCCCAACCCTCTCTCTCTCTGTACACCTGCCCTTAAATGAAGCCCTTTAAATTATAAAAAGTATTGTAAAAAGGCGGGCGAGAAAAAAACGCCCAATTCGCTACTTGGTGATTTTAAGAGGAAACACGCACGCATGCAACGCTTTTAAAACATTTTTCTTATGCAATGTAGTGCTAGCCCCCCGGCTGTGGAGTTGAGTAAAAAATATTTTTCACCCGTAGCGAGCCCCCGTGAGAGCTGGGAATATATATAGTAGTGAGCGAGAGAGCTTCGCGTTTGCGCTGATCGCGTATTGCTGGACACGAGATATTTTTATTTTATTGATACACTATAGGATCCAGTCATAGGGTACGTAAGCAAAAGTAAAGTACATTTTTTATTGTATGCTGTTGATTTTTAGTTGTTAAAGTAACTTAACCAACGGTTTACATAATCTTATATATATAGGTGTATGTGTGCGTGTGTGTGTTTGAATCAAATAAGAGAAGGAAAAGGCAGATTTATAAAAAAATTAAATTAGATAGAAAAAGAAGAAGTAGTGTAATTTAAGATAATTTAAGGAAAAGGCAAAAAGTATTGGAAGAGAATGAAAACACAGAAGAAAAATGTGATAAACAAACATGGCGTCTGTATTTAGCAGACTAGAATTTATCAAAATTCCAATCTTTACATCACGATTATTCAATAACTGTACCGCTGAGTATACTCATTCGGAATTATCATATGTATTATATTATTTTACATAGGCTGCTAGTTTTTTGTAATGATTCACTGTTTCATTATTCAATAATATTAGTATAAATTTCACTTATCGAGTGCGTTTCCTATGCTTCCCATGTTAAATATCAAAACTTTCAAATCAACGCTGATCATTCTAAAAATTTAACAGTTTGTGGCAAATAACGTCATAATCATGTCCTGAAATTTTCAAAAATATTTACTGTCTTCAGTTATACTCCACTACTACCTTAAGCTCTCGTTTAAATAACAGATAAACAGCGGTAATTTGCTCTTATCATTTCCCGCGCAGCAGCTGGTGAAAATGTAAGTGAACGTCGCAGGGTCGAGTGAATCGAATCATACAGCAGCGCGCGCGGAGCTTAATTCCATCGCAAACAGGGTATATAGTCGCTCGCCGGATCAACGTATCAAAGAAAATAAATCACTTTGCTGATGTATATATATATATATATATCCCGCGAGTCCGGAAAGCGGAAAAAAAAGAAAAGCGAGAGAGAGAGAGAGAGAGAGAGAGAGAGGAAACTCTCTTCATCAGCCAATAAAATCCCGGGGATCCAATAGCCGGGCGTCGGAAAGCCCAACAATCGCCACAGCTCAACCAGTAGAATTCCAATTAAATTTCCAAGCTCTCTCAGTCGCATCTAACACACATACACGCACACACGTACACATCTCCCATCACCACGCAGACATACACAAATCGGACGGAGGAGAAACTCGCATTTGCATACAGTATCCTAGACTAGGACACGCGACGCGCTCGATCTCGTCACACCGCTCGCCGCCATTGACATCGAGGATGGTATTTGCGTATTGTAACGTTCGGACACACACACACACACACGGACACACACGGACACGCGCACACACACACGCACACACATACACGCCAGCCTCGTACTCGCGGGAAACGCTCGGCCCCGCGTAATATGGCTTATGCATTATTAAGTTACATATCCGAAGGTGAGCCCGGCGCACAATTATACAAAGCCCTGCTCCTGCTGGTGGTGCTCCTGCCGCTGCACCACATCTCCTCCGCGTAACCATAATCATGCCACTATACCGACATATGTGTATAATTAACGCAGCAGCAGCTTGCGGGGGTGCAGGAGAAGGAGGGAGAGGAGACGTGCGTACACTGCACGCTCTCTCTCTCTCTCCGCGCGCGAATCTTCATCATTACCGCGGTGCTCGCGCTCGCTAAGCGCGAGTTTGCCGCGGCGGCGGTATAACTTTATACTTCGGCGGCACTTAGCACTTTCCGCGGACTGAATCAAAGTTTAAACCGTGCAGGGAGAGAGGAGTCGAGTCGTGCGCAGGTTGGAAAATAAGAAATCGAGTCTCGAGCGTATACGCAGCCAGATGGGAGTATGTGTCGGTTAAGTTGTCTCTCTCTCTCTCTCTCTCTTCTCTCTCTTGCGAGAGATGCGCGCACGGCTGAATTATGAATGTGGCTGGCTCTGGCTGAAGTGCAGGCGTATGCAGGGGTGAACAAACGACTGATTAGTACTGGGGAACGAGTGTTTTCCTTTTTGGGGGGGGGGGGGCTGATTTGTTTGTGAAACGTTTGTCTCGTGCAAATGTGGGCTTGATAAATCGTGTTGTGAAAGGATTGAGATGAAGTGTGCTTAATGTTCAGAAAGGATATACGTGTAACTTATTGACAAATTTATAGATATTATTTCAAGGTAGTTTTGACCAAATTAATTTTAAGTTTTCTACGAAGACTGTTCTTGTATATTAGGAAAACTTTGTGTGTTGGTTTTGAAGTTTTCATTGCTCGGGAAGTATACGAAGTAGTGAAATGAATTGAGACGAGTATATCTAATTGATTATCAGTTGTCAAGAGATAATACTACACACCAAAGCATATCCAGTGCAAAAAAAAATCAATATACGAAATAGAAATTTATATTAGATCTTATGGTAATACTTTTACCTCAGCTGAATAAGGCCTCTACTTGAAAGCTTTAGTAATACGTGTACCATATCTGAAAGCTTCATTATCTTGAACCTTATTTCGTATGGAAAATCGTTTTAAAAATATATGGATACTTCTCAATTAATCTGAATATCTATAAAATATCAATGAGGTCTATAAAATAATGTCTATAAAAGACAAAGCTATCGAAGCGAAAGTTATTTTAAGCTGCGGGTCATCGAATTTTTTGTATGTTTATAGTGAACTGTTATTTTGAACCATAAGTTAGGTACTTATTTGCGAAATCATATTTGTGACGCTACTTTTTGTAATCTACAAGTTCAATGGTACATCGTCCTCAATATTTTTATAGACTATAAAACTATTCCTGTAAAGAAAATCTATATTCGTCCAAACTTTTTACTTGAACATTCTGTCAACTTCCTTTTTCTCTCATTCGTGCAAAAACAAAGTAAGGCTCGAATCAAACGAAGCTCATCATCCATTCGCAAAATATTTTTCAAAAGCTCCATTATTTACTTTGCACGTAAAACTATAATACACCGTTAACCGCACAAAACCGAATTAAGTGGTCCAACTCTGCATTAAACACGCGCCTTCATTTTCTAAAAGTGTTGCAATCGTTATGAAACCGTAACAACTCTCGGGTGTAATTCAATTTGCCGCGCAAACTTTCGTATATGACGTATACATAAATATATAGATAACTCGCGAGACGTGGCTGTAAATAAAATAAAAAAGGACAGCTTCTGCAGTGGGGCAGCACCGCGGGAAAACTTTAGTCCGATTAGGAAAAGCCAACAGCGCGGGGGCGTTAACCAGGAACGCTGCTGGTGCGGCGACGGCTTGAACTCGTCAACGGCATTCGAGCTGACGACGGTGACGTCACTAATGGCATCTGTTGTCACCGTGTTCGCGCGAATTAGCCAACTTTCAAGAGGGGCAATTTTTCCCCGTATACAGGAAAGACAGAGAGAGAGAGAAGCGCGCGCCACACGCCGCCCCGTCTTAAATGGAATAACGTGTGGAACGGCAGTTTGTGCCCTCGGACTCGGCTTTTATCTTTTCCTTTTATTTCGCACATCGCTGTAGCTGTACGGCTTGTGTCTGTGCCTTTTTACCTCGGGGCTGCTAAAGGGGGAAAAAATTGCCGGACGAATATTGCCGGGCTGAAGGGCAATTAACAATTAATGCGTGCACGTGTTGGTGTGCAATTAGAAACTGTTAGATGGCCGTTTAAGCTTTAGTATACCTTTTGCGAGTGTTAACTAGGATCTTATTGGACGAACCATAAACATGAGCATTAAAAATAAGAGTCCTATATTATATTTAACTCTTGTTGATATTTTTGAAATATCGTCTATCGTAACAGTCGCAATTTTCATGGGGTTTTAAATGAGGATTATTCTGAAAAGTTTGTAATGGATTGCTCCTCGGTTGGGAAAAAGTGACCCGCCGCGGGTAAGAAAGTTTTTTAGCTGCGATGCAAGAAGAAGTAAGATTTAAATCGTTCTGAAAAGGAGGAGATGATTCAAGGCTTTCGAGAAAACAATCAAAATGGCGCGCGCCTTTAATTTAACGCTGCCGAGGACAATTTTTCACTTCAACCCCAATCGCACCCTCTTTCAAAGCTATACGATTCGCTGACTTTGTCACTCTCTTTTCCGAAGCGACGACATATTAAGTACTCTTCGGAATTACTTAATGACGGAGAGACTTTTTTTCAGCGCTGTTTCAAGTGGTCGATTTTTTTGACGTTTTACAGTAGTATTACAGTTGAGTAATTTATAAAATTGGTTAGTAAAGTGTATTTTTGCATTGTATCCATTGGTTATCTTTCAATATTGTTTTAACAGTTTTCCAATAAAATGAAGAAAATTAATCCTAATAGTTATTATAAATGTATCGCATAAAAGTTACAATCTCAAAGTTACAGAAACACGTTAATTTGTGATCCCAATAAGAAACTTGTAAAGGTTAGCAAGACCTTCTAAGTACATGCCTAAAAAAATGTTTTACTTTATTCTTGCCTGCATTATAATAAACACGTACTTCTATACATGAACTGGCAACTTACGAAGCACAAAGGGAACGAAGGTATAAGGAAAAGAAATGACGATGAAAAAAGAGCAGAAGCGCGTGCGAGAGAAGAGGAGAAGTAAAGGGGTTGACAGGCGAGTCGAGCTATAGAAGAAACGTAGAATAAGAAAATGAAGGGAAAAAGGAAGAGAATAACGGAGAGCAAGAGAGAAAGAGGGAAGCAAAAGAAGTGGAAATCGAGGAGGAAAGCGCGACCCCCGAGTTTCTCGAGAAAATAAAAGCAAGCCCGCCGTTGATCTGGCAGAATAAATGGCGCTCAACGGGATACCGGAGAAATGGGAAATCCGGATGGCCTCGTGTATCCCTTCCCCACGATATTCAATGTGTATGTGCGTGACATATTGGGTGTCAAATCGGAGGGTTGAATTTTTTTAAATCATTTGAAAATCAAAGTTGACTCTTAATTCGTACACTATTAAACAATTTAGTAAAATATATTTTAAAAGATTATTTATATATATATATATATAGAGCCTGCAAGCCAACGCCTTAGCGGGGTAGCGTGGTTACACCTGAGACGGGCGGCGAGGTTAAGCAGCAATGGCCGCGGTAAGTACTTGGATGGGTGAGTCGCTTCCTGTCGCACTGACTATCTCAGCTCATATCTCACAAGTTGAGCAAAGAGGTATGAAATGGTACGATTTCGGAGTTTAAGCCTACGTAATGTGATATAAACCCCCAAATCGAAGCTTTCAATATACCGGCCACCCCGGAGCGGGTTTCCACAGGATTTATACCATTGAGTTTGCCAATGGGGTTCCCTGCTCCGCAAGCGCAACCTGGGAGGATGTGGAATGTTGTGGGATAAGGGAGGGACAAAACGGAATGTATATCTATGTATCAATAAATAAAGGTGTGGGGTAAATACTGTTAGACTGCGAAAGGAGTAACAGTGGCAACCACCAAAATTTGTTTCTTTTTATAAAACTTATAATAATAGAATACATTGTATTGTTGTTGAAATTCACAATTAATACTGAAGATTTATGCAGTCGCAGTTTCCAGTTTCAGTCAGCAACGACTGCAGCTATTGTCGTGAAATAATTAAATATTATAATATTTTTATTAATTTCCTCGTTCTCCATCGCTCGTTGAATCTACATTAACCGCACGATAATTTGTAAAATTCTAGTTGACTATTTTGCTCGCTCTTCTGGTTGCTGTTTGAAACGGCGATTTTAATAATCTATCAATCCTGCTAAAAACTACGATACCAAATGGCACGTAGAAAAGCGGAGGATTAAATTTGAAATGATGAATTATCAATTTTGTTATGACTAATGGTCGCAAAGTTATTTAAATATTACTGTAGCAAATAAGGTAATCGTACCGGTACCCGAACGCTTCATACCCAGTATCCGAACAAGGCTGCTATGCATTATATTTTTTAAATATAACTTTTAATGGTAAAAAAATATAAGTTTTCAAGAGTTATTAACGATTTTTTTCCGGTAAAGAGTTGTGTTCGGATACTGGGACGTTTACCTTATTTACAAAAGATATACTTTTTCATCATGGATATTTCAGTTAAACATTTTTTAGATGTATCTTTAAAAAATATGCAGATTATATGGATAAATTGACGAAGACTACTATGAGTTGTGCATTATTCTTTTATTTTTAATACCTACTGAGCTAGTCAAGTTTTCTCGATGAATATTTAAAGAGATACTTTAAATAGAGGTGATACTGTTCCTGAAGTATTTGTAATATTGAAATTGTGTACTGAATTCTTTATCGACTTCTTAAGAAAGATATAGTAAAGAATATAAAAGAAATATAAATCGCCTTACTTCTTAGTTTTATTACTTATTGAAGTTTTGACAAGCATAATTTAAACGTTTCACAATAAAACTATTATCAGCCTCGCACAAACAAGTATAAAACATTATTATAAATTTATTCAATACACATTTCAAGTAACTCGTGGGATATCTCATGAATAATATACAAATGAACCTTACGAAAGAATTTTCATCGACACGGAACCTTCAAAAAGAAAAAAAAACAATTGAAAGCGACGTACACCTTTTATAAAACGTTATTCAACCGGCGTAATTCGTAGAATGCGCGGCTTAAAAAAAACTTCTCTCGATTTCTTTAGCTGCTCCCAGCTAGTCCCGCGCTTCCGTAGCTGTGTCTTTAATAGCGAGGTATCACGGGAATCTGGTGGAACACTTCAGTCCTGGCGATAAAACACACCGAAAGTCACGAGGGTAAAAGTTTCATTGTGTACTTACCTCCATTTCCTCGCCCTACGACAGACGCGCTAGTAGAGATTCTCTGTCGAAAGAATAAGACAGAACAGGGGGCGGAATGAGGGAGACAGTAAAACTTAGATTAAGCGAGCGAGAGAGAGAGAGAGAGAGGAGAGGAAACCGTACGACGAACTTTGAAGCTTCGGTTGGTATAAAACGTGCCAAAGTAGCAGCCAACCTTGTACGAAGTTTTTTGCAACTTACGGCTGCGTGTATTTATTCATTAGACTAACGATACGTAGTCTTTATTCATTGACAAAAGCGCGTATAGAAGGTGTGCAAGAAGATAGGAGGTACCTGAAACAGCTAGTCCTTTACTTGTGCAAAATTTTTTTGTACGTGTTTTGTAATTCCTACTTCAAAGACTTGGACCTATTTGTTCCTGTATTTAGACAGTGCGCGCCATCGCAAATAATAAAATTGAGGTCAGACGGAATGAGCTAGGTAGAGTGCTACCGAAATGAGAGGTAGAGCTAGGTGACTCGAATAACTGGAATCTCATTAAATTCTCGTAAAATACAAAGATATACTGTCGAAAATGCTGTGACTAGTGAATTGTCAAATAATTCTTGAAGCGTGTAGGTGACATTATACAATAGCAATATTTATTACAAATACTTAATGACATCACATCAAACAATAAACTTGTTTCCAAATAAGAGCAAAAAAATGTTGTGAAAATTGACACAAACGATAACATGAAAACTACCAGAACCTTCATGGATTTCTAAAAAAAGTCATGACTAGAAGGCTTAAAATTAATCGGTTCATGAACTACAAGAAATATCTACTCTAACGATAAAAAAAATAAGAGGAAATCTTTTTTTATCTCTTTCATATGAAACCAGAGTGCAAATCCACTAGCAACCCGGGTAAAAATAATTTTCATACAATTATATACATTTATATATTAATTATGAATGATTGTATACGTTTGTACCTATTTGTATATGATTACGACTGGATTTTGTCTCTATATAAAAAGTCATAACTATATGTGAACATATCATTTCATAAATATTTGTATAAGCTCGTATATAAGTTTATAAACTTATATATAATTTTATTTGATTAGATGGTATTCTGTTAAATTCTTAGAATAGAAGTTGTTTATATATAATTGTATACATTTATATAAAGTTGAATAAGTTTGAATGTTGACGTTTACAATAGTGTATAAGCGTATATAAGTTCATTTAATCTGGTCTAAGTGGAGATAATTATTGCTTTGTATACAGACGTATTTAAACATATTCATTTTTACATAATGTTATAAAGTTGTAAAAAAGTTTATATAATTATATATAACTGTATTTAAATCGTGCTTTTCGATTAAACAATATATACC
>UELU01140952.1:0-68617 GCA_900490025.1 Megastigmus dorsalis | reverse complement strand
CGAGCGATAAATTCAACTTCTCTATAATTTATATCTAATTTATAATTAAACTTATTCTATAGTTAATTTAACATATGTATTTACAATACTTATTCGAGTGTTCATTTTTACATCACTGAAAAAGTTCGATACTTTAAGTACAATTATCCATTTAACAAATTCGTAGGAAAAGTTTTACTTAAAAAGTTAAGCAGATTTACCTGTGATAATCATACATTTATAAAATAACATTGTATCCTAATTCAGTTTATACTATACTCACAGCTTTCTCCATCGGTTAAAATTAGAATTTGAATGTGATATCAGTAAATTGTGTAAATACGATAGAAAAAAATATTTCCAGCCTAATTATTTGTATGTCTCATTTGTAAAATCATGATTTCATCAAACGAAAATACTTTCATTACTTATTATTTGCAATCTGGACAGTGTATGATTTATTCATAAAAAAATATTTCCATTCATTTCCGAACCATCTATCGACCAATGTACGGCTTTCAATGAAATCAATTTTAACCTTCATCATGTATACTGTTTATACGGAAATATTTACAACTTCCAATATAATACATTGTATGCATTACAAACTTTAATGGTACAACATAAACTTTCTAATTATAATCTTCAATTCATTTACATGATTTATAAAATCGATCTACCTATCTAATTCACGGAATGGGAAATAATACTGCTATAATTGAACCATTTTAATAAAGTCCAAAAATAAATAAATTTTTAAAAATACATAGAGAATAATAAATAATTGGTGCGAGAATCGAAGTTTTTATTTTATCAGTAAGTAATTGTATCGATTCTCGGGTAGAAAAATTTCCAGGTCTAATCAATTTTGGCATAATTCAATTGTTTATAACGATCCATAGTTATTCTATGTTTAATTACAACTATATACAGCAAGGAAGAGAAAAATAAATCAGCTATGACTATTCGACTAGAACGCATACTATATATCGACGACACAGTGAGGTAAATTTACGCGTGACTCGATCTATAATTATTCCTTTATCCAGTGAAACAAGACTCTCTTTCGTCAGACTTCGAAGTCTGATTCCGACTTCAAATGTGTATACTCGACACTCCCCTTATCCATCCCTCTAAATTTCTTACACCATGAAAATTACTTCAATGAACATTATATTTACAGGTATATATCTTTCAATTCCAGCTTATATCGTACACGCAAAATGATCATATGTATACTTTGTGAATCCTGCACAGTTTCATTTACCATAATATATCGAGGCCCACTCGAATCCTCCTCCACTTCTGCCATCCTCCTTACTCCAGAGTAAAATATTCAGAGAGATGCAGGAAGTGGGAAGTGACAACCTCCAGCGGCGCTAAATCAGAGCTTGCCGATTGTCCCCCTTAGACTTTGCCGTTCCTCGACTCGCTCTCTGCTTCCGTTGTCCCATTCTCCCGCTGCTGGTTCGCCGGTTTCACCGTCTCCGAGACATTGCCCCGGGGCTTCAACTCAGTAGCGAGCGACTCATCTGCAACACCCCAGGCAAACAAATACCTATATACATGTATATGTGTGCGTGTGCGCGTGTAGGAAGGCTGGGCGCGAAAGGTAAAGCGCGTGCAGGCGAGGAGGATGGCTCCGAGGGCTCTCTGGAAATTTCTCTCCGCGTGTAGTCGTGCACGATCGGGTTCTATTTTACGAGCTGCGCGGGTTAAGAGGCTGCTGCTGCGGGATTTATATACGAGGTCGATTGCGTTGAGTATTTTATTTGCGGCGTGACTATACGTAGTGTAAAACAATAACTTGTATGAATTGTAATAATTTGAGAGTCAGATTAAAGTTAACAAAAGCTAAATCTAGGGTTGTTATGAAGAAAGAGTGCTTTATATCGGAGCCTATTACTTTTATCGATTTTATGGTTATATGGAGAGTGCTCGCGGTAGATTAGATGGCTTTATGTAATCGATGTTGCATTTTTCGAAAATCTAACAGTAGCCCAGTTGAGAGACGGGCGCATATCTTCATTTTCGAAAACGAGAAATATTTTTATAAATGCTTTTATCTAATGTTATCCTAATGCGTTCACTTATAATTGTGTGCCTAATCTACAAATGGCAAATAGTCAGATGCATTTGTATAATGCGAAATTGTAAAATGAATCTTGATAGGGTATTTTATTTGTCAACTTTATGTAATTCTAATTCACGTAAATACAACTGTTCTATTTAACTGTTTCTAAAATTACATACTTTACATGCATTCGATATACAATTTCGTAGTGTATCGTTCCAATAGTATAACAACAATAAATAGTTATTTCTATAAGCATGGTTTCTTTACATAGGTCAAGGACATGCATATGCCACGTGCGTTTTGATCAAATGAGTTAAATTACAATTAACCTTGCTTTATATAAGGCTTAAGTATTACTCTGAAATTCTGTCAAATAAACGAAATTTATATATTTTGTTAGTGTTAAGGGATATATAGAAAAGTGCTTAACTTAAAAAATTAGTTTTTAGCGACAAGAGCAATGATTTTCTAAGGATTGTTCTATTATTAATTTTTTTTTTCAATAAAAGCATAGCAGCTACATATATTTCAGTTGGAAAATAAGATACAAGTATTAATTGAAATATGTTATTGTTATATCCAAAAATTGCAGCAACCAAAGAAGGTATTTGCTACAGCGCGGTTTCTCAGAATTCATACATTCTTTTAAAGCTCAACTTTTTCTAATTAAAATTAAATTAAAATTAAAACTTTGAAATTCAAATTAAACAATTTTGTTTTACAAGCTGACGTTTCTGCTAAAATATACGTAGCTATGTAAACAGTGACTTGTAAAATTTTGAAAACAGTGTTGTATCTCAACATGCATCCGCAAATCAGTCGTCATTCTAATAGTTTTCTTTACTTATAAATTACCGTGAACCGGTTGGCAAAAAAAGCAGTTCTCGTATACATAACACAGGCAAAACGCGATTCGGAAAGATATATTGCAAACGAAGCCAGCCACCATCTCATAACTATCCAACAATGTCTAAAAGTGAACTTAAAAAAAAAATGAACATTTAGATAGATTTACCCCACACGTAATCTCATCCTCAATGGCCTCGTCTGCTCCAACAGAAAACCACAAGAGTTATATACAAATCAAGGAAATTCAAAGCGGTAAATTCAAGTGTATCAAACGGTATATGAAAGCTAGAAGCATGTAATACATACATAAGGATTGAACAAACCTGTCTTAACGTTAGCGAGATGAATGGATGCGGTATCGGGAAACTGTACGTGTTTGCGTCCGGGCCGATCCGCGGTGGGACTCCTTTCTACGCAGAGTTGGGTAGTCGGCACAGTCGTAGGACTCTGGGTGGGCGTCGCGATCATTCGGGTCTCGTTGTTGGTCACCGTGCGCCGGGAGCTCAGACACGAGGTGGCCGTTGTCGTCGGCTGGACCGTGTACTGGACAGCTGGCACCTGTCGGCACATCATCGGGTAGACGCAGCGTCTTTTATAATCGTCCTGCTCCGCATTCGACCATCCGGACATTATATGCCTAACTAATCGCCGATTAATGTACTGTTTTTGCTTTTGTTTTGATTGGAGTTGCGTATCGCACATGCAAGATCTTTTGTATGAAAACAATGTTTGAATAAATTGTCGGCCTAGGTGAAAACTTGATAAAGCTTGAGAATCCGGGAGCGCAGCGGCATGTGAATATTTACGTGTGCCGTTTTGAGCCTGGCTATTGTACTACTTTGTAATGAACGTAAAAGGACGTTTAATTAAGCTTATCCTGCGCATATACTAGTAAAATTATTGTATATTTCGTGCCAAAGTAGGATAATTCAATTAACTCAGAAATATACAACTTAAGTATCTGAATAATTAAAAAATGTACTATTTATTTAAGATTATAATTTAATCCGAATAAGCTGTAATAATAATTTATACGAAATGTTATTATGAATACGATTATAAAGTCTGTATACTCATTATCGAATGATTACAAGCAAATAGGTAGACTCGGTGTACCAGTGAATTTTCATTATATCTGTGCATTGGAAATCCTGTCAAAAACAGAAAGTGTGCGCATCTTTTGCAAAGTTCATTAAAACGTCTATCTCGGGTAAATCTGTCTAGCCGCATGTTACGCATAATGTAAGAGTATAAAATAATCGATTCGGTTGAGTTGTGGCCGACGTTAAACGCAAATTATGTTCCGATGGAAAAAGAATATCATACGCAAAACAAGACAAATTATAATGCATAAATTATTTTAGCGAAAAGCTCCACACTATGAAGTTTTCATCGATGAACCTGAAAATTAAAAGGCTTACTCTACGGAGTATTACGTCATTATTCAAAGGGATTTCGTTAGAGGTTCAAGCTTGAAATTCGATAAAATGTGAATTGTTTGCTCAATATATCCTTTTATTTTTTACCGCCGATATAAATTCAGTTCTATATATCGTTATAAAACATATTCCTCAACTTATTGGCGTTTGGAAACTGAGACTTTATTACAGGCTCTTTCAAATACTTTTCTTATGAAAATCCCTTTGACGCTTTCTACTGTTCGAGGAAGTTAACATACCCATTTTAAAGTTCATCAGTGTCAAACTTCGTCATGAGGAGTGTTTGGCATCGAGCACTGAAACTGAAGTATATTATTCATCTTAGTCCTTTCTATCTACAGCCTCGTCCGGTAATACACTATTTCAATTACAAAACAATCCAGTCTAAATGGCGTCATTATAAGTTAAATAGCTATTTCGTGCACCTTTGAAAAAGCAAATTGCAAACTGCAGCATGCCGTCAAAGAAAAGTATAACAATTGATTATGTCGATATTTATATACCTGTATGTATATTGTATATCAAATAATATCGCAAATAAAGCAGCGCAATACTCTCGTGAATTTCAAATTCGTTAAATTCACATTTCAAGTATATTTGAGAATGGGATTTAGTTTGAAGACAATTTTTCTATATTGGATGGGATCATACCCAATCATAACTTCTTAAATTGGATCTCAAGCCAAGATATTTGGAATGTAACAGCAGTTTATATATGATCGAGCTTACATGACTTGTATAGGAATTGGTATATATATAGAAATAATTATGTGTACGATAAAGAAAAGATCACGAAATGTCTCGATAGTTCAGAATAATTTTAAAATCGAACTAAAAATAATAAGAGGTGTTTTCCGTTTTTCACGAAAGAGATGGATTAAATGATGAAATCTCATTGAGATCGAGATAATATTTTCTATATAAAAAATGGGATTAAAAGCTTTTAATAATCTCTCAAACTATAATAGTTTTTTTTTATTTATCGGAATTGTTATTTATCTGTTGCACTTTTATTGTTTATGATTCGTAGATTTAGAGAATATCCCTCTAAACTTTTGACGCGATACCTGCATGCCAATAGTTTTTATCGGAAGGAACTAATAAAATTGGTGCGTTCGTGCGGGAAAACAATGCATAACTTCCATACACATTTTTAAAAAATTCAACACTTTTTAGATTCGTACAAAATATATCGAATTCCAATAAAATCCTTTCCGTCATCTTTAGTGGAAATTTTTTTTCTGCAGTCCTCAGCTCGTTTATTACATGCTTGCTTTTTGAAAAATGCATATTATATTTTCGAATCAATAATACAACGTACTGTTAAATTTTTATTTATTTCTCATTCATTACTTTATTATCACTCCAGATCCATCTTAATGATCTTTTTTGAAATATACGATCCAAAATAAATTCATAAATTTTCTAAAATATATTCAATTTAATTATAAACTTATATTAGAAATCCGTTATATGGTTCTATGCGAGGATACATGATTAGTCACTATAGAAATCGATCGCAATAATAATACCTTACTTCAATCTATATCAATTCAAAGTTAGTTCCGCTAGTTATGAGTGGAAGCTAGTGTATGTATTTACATAAAGAGAAAGCAAAATGAGTTTGATACGTGTACTAAATTAATAGAAATCGAATTAAAATTTAGTGCTATTTTTTAACCTTGAAGATTTACAACTATCGTAAAAGTGTGTTATATGCATCATAAAATTGAAAGAGCTAGCATTTTATTGATTTTCAGAAATTAACAAGATCGTATTTTAATTAGTAGATAAAGCTTATCAGCATTAAGCATGTGGATAAATAGGAAGTCAAAAAGTGTACAGGGATCAGTTTCTTTTCAACAGTTCACTTCAACGGGATCAAAGTTAGATATAAAAATGATGTATCTTTTATTCTTTGTTTTGGTGGTAGCTGTGAATTCTCAATGTACGAATATAAATATTTTCTTTTAATATAAATTATAAACTACGCGGTAGGATGTTTGTGTATATGTGGCATTTGAGCGCGTTAGCTATTACGGCGCACTACTAGTTATTCTTAGTTTTAATTTTAGTTCTTACTAGAATCAGTAATAATAAATATTATTATACAATTATAGATAGTTCAGTGTGTAGCCCAATGGATATAATGGAGTGTCAACAGGAGTGCATGCATCGAGGAGGAGGTCAAGCACAATGCTCATTTATTCCTTACGAAGGTTCAATCAATTCTCAGGGTAAACCGTTTCCTTTGGGTGGTCCATCTGTTTATAGGCACTGTTCATGCCAATAGAAATTCTTAGATAACATACATTTTTCAGAAGTCACGAGTAATCGTTTAATATGACATAGAATGTATGTAAAAATAATCTATGTTAAAAACGGTTAATAAATAATATGAATAAATTGTTTGTTTGATCAATCAAAATGAAATTTTCCATTTAATATGAATCTTCGTTACCAGTTCACATCCCAAATATTTAGCGGTAAATCTTTAGCTGATAGTACACTCTGTAATAGTGCGTGAAAGAAAAAAATATATTTAATTGTAGAAAGGCTCCTGTTTCGGTACTGATTGACGTTCGTTCGCTAATCTGATTCTTCCATTCCTTTACATCTCGACTTTATATTTTCATATAATTAAAGCCGGTACAGGGTACATGGTCACCGTGCGGACATGCACTTATGTCTAAGATTTTTGATATATTTTTTCCTCCTTTACTTTTTTGCTTTTTCAAATGGAAAGCTTTTGTAGTGATGAAATTTTTGAGTTCCGTTGTTTGAGGTATTTCAACGTAATTTTGATCCCATAGTCCGTTTTTTAAAAAGGTTTGTGCGTGTGCCAATTAATTGCATTAATAAATGAGTACTATGTCATCGGTTACTTTCTAAGTTTTTGATGAAAAGTTAACAGAAATTTAAAAATAAGTTCTAAAATGTCAATATTTTAATATCGTAAAAAATTGATCTTAATAAGATACAATCGACTAAAAATCTAATAAATGTTAAAATAAGTTGGACTTACCCATTAAGTTTTTTTTTATTATGTGAAATGAATTATGTGAAATGGAACTTGAAAATTTGTATTTATGCAAAGCTTTCTCCTTGAGAGAGAAAAAGCAAAAAAGTAGTTAGTATAACTGTTAATAAAAAAATTCTTGTAGATTTTATATGTTATTAAATTTTTCTAATTACGTAAGTAGGGTTAGCAAATTTATTTTGCAATTGGAATATTAATATTGGCAATTGGAGTCAGAATATTTTGACATCATATAAACTAAGAGAGTTTTATAATTTTTATTTTGGCAATCTGAATACTGAAATAATGAATTTCAATAGTGAATTATAATACCTATCTAGAATGCAAAATAGTTTTATTTGGTGATTAAATGGTCAATAATTAATTATTATACATAAAATAATAACTCCGTTACGTATCAGTTGGAATATCTGGTAAGATATTTTTGTTTACATATAGTGTCAAGTTCAGCTTGCAACCAGTATGAAACACTGCATAGAATATGAAATTAAGGGTGCAAAATTCGAAATACGATAGAATTGAAAAACAAAATTCCGAAACACATATAATATATATATACACTTGGAAAAACGAAATTCCGAATTCTAATATATTGGATAGATAAAAGTAACGAAATTCGAAATTGGCGAAAATACAGAAACCAAAAACCAATACTAACAGGCCTATAAGGGTTTCAGATTCAAAATAATTGGCTGTCAAAATTATATTTCAAAATTCGATCCTCAAAATACGTTTTTTATTTTAGTTTTCAAATCATTCATTCATTTTTATTTAAATTTGTAATAAGTGTCTCAAAAAACCCTTCGTTCATAAAATCCATTCGATAAACTTACTCTCGTAGATAACCTATACTAAAAGACAAAAACGTCTTGTTAAAAAAAAAATAAAAAAACGAATATGTAGCAAAACGCTCGAGGAAATGAATCGTCCTCATTATCGTCCTCCTTATCGAGCAGCCCCACTCAAACTCCTGTCTCTCTCTCTCTCACCAATCTTTCAGCAAGCACCAAAGCAAAATCGTCTCCATCCATTTCTCCGAGAGAAAGAAAGTAAGAATAAGTGGAGACTACACGTATAATTGGAATACGAGCTCTTAAGCAGCAGTAAGAAATATAATGGGTATGAAGAGGCAGCGAGAAAGCCGCAGTGTAAGAGATAGAGATTTCGAAATAGCCGCGGCGACGCGACGGTCACGTACGGCTACGCGAAATGACAGTTTTATCACCGACCGAAAAGTGGCAGACTCGTCTTTTACGACCAGTTATATTATCCTTCACTCCTCTCTCTTTCTCTTTGGGCACAGAGCGAGAGAGAGAGAAATTTTATCGGATGGATTTTTTTTTTGAGAAACTCTGTCCGTTTAGCGCAAAGCGTACCGATGTAGCGATTGATTATCACTTTTATGGGACCGGAGTACCGTTGCCGAAGCTACGCGATGGTCCATTATAGAGATTAGGTAGTATAATATAAGAGGGATTTTATGTATTTGGAGTAGACTATGGTCAATAGAGGATGCGTATTAAAGGGATAAAGTGTGTATGCAGTTATTCATGTCGATAGTTTTGGCTCGTTTCATGAGAACAATATCTCGTGCGCAGTTGTTATTTAAATAGACAATTACACTCTTATTATAATTGCTATAAAGGACGGTAGCTTGGGAATAACAGATACAATATTATGTTAAAATGTTTATCATGTATATCTAACATTGAACGTGTCAATCTGACTTTCGTGCAAATCAATTTTTCTCAGTTCTGCTACTTTTACCTTCCAAATAAGTTAAAATATGCGACCTAAAATCCAATTTAAATGCGCAGTCGATTTATTCTCAAAATTGGAAACGTAATGACAATTGTAATGCCGTGGCACCCGTGAATCAAAGTAGGTATAAAACCATTATCGTTTCAAAGCCTCTAGGATTTCAATTTTTTTCACAGTCAGATATGCACAGCCAAGCAATTCCTTTCTAAAAGCGACCAATACATATCGCATGAAGCAGCAGTAGTTCGCAGACTGTCTACTTTAACCAATGAACTAATTGACCCATTAGCGTTTCGCGGAGCCGCACTAAAACCTGTCGAGCTGAATCTGTAGATTTCTTTTTGACAATGAAAAAGTTACGCGCGCGCGCGGTGCCAGCGAAATATAGAGTCTTAAAGGGAGACCTTCGCGTTATTCTTCTCTTTATCAGATTCAACGTATACACCGAATGAGCTGGTTCCTTCGAAATCGTCGGAAAGAATTGGAACGCACCATATAAACCAATTGTCAGTCGTAAGTTTAATTCCCCGATAGATTAATAATACATCGTCGCTCCTCGCTAAAGAAAGACAAAAAGACCAAACGAAGCAACAGCCGGCCGCTAATAAACGAACAAAAATGAAACCAAGGTTTTGCATAACCTCGAGTGAAGCTTTAAAATCCTCGGGTATGCCACTCTCTGCAGCACCACTTCTATATATATATATATCTATTCAAAGAGAAGAAAGTCGGACTTTTTCCCTCGAGGCAAAAGCTTCCTCGTGTAGCGGCTGTATATATGCTGCGCGTGACTAGCATTCAAATCAAGTGCAGACCCGTAGAGAGAGAGAGAGGGGGTCTGCTTAAGCTCGCCTTACAATTGATTACGTAATGGACTAACGTTAATTGACACGAGGGCCTCTTTGTCGCCGGATATGCCGGAGGAGGAGACAAGAGAGGTAAGCGGAGGGGAGGGGGGCATCGCACGAGAAAATTGCTGATTACGCGCGCGAAAGCTGCTGCTCCCTCTCTCTCTCTCTTTCTCTCTTGTGCACTTGAGCAAGAGAGATGATGTATATAGGGACAAATATAGAGAGAGTTCCTCGTCGATGCGGTGCGAAATACTACAATCTTCTCTTTGGAGCTTTAAGGGAGCTTTGCGATTGCGGGTTAATGATTAATGATGAATTTTATAATATTCTTGGATTCCTCTACATGGAATGTGACATTTAAAAAAATTATTACGTGTATTTGGAGATGCATTGTGACATTGTTCTTCGGTGGCAGTGAAATCTTTTTTCGTTTTTTTCTGGGGAATGGATAGGATTGCATAATGCGGTTCTTTGCGGCTGACCATCCGCTGTCAGATTTTTTAGCTATAGGTAAGACTATCGTGGTGGGATATTATATGTTTTTAACTGGGTGGAACTTACAGTTAAGTTTCTTCGCTTACTTTCTAGGCATTACAAAACTATAAGAAAAACATTAATCCAATCCTTTACCGATGTAGATTTTTTTCACGTAATAAATCAATAATATTTATATAATATAAATTTCATTTCAGTTCTACATGAAGCAGCATCGAAGGTAGCAGCGGTTACGTCTCTCTTTTCGACTCTTCCATCGGCAGTGCCATTGTTACCATCTTGTTACGAGCTTGTTGGAACCTAATTATAACGTAGAAAATGACAGAGGCAAGTTTTGAATTTTAATTGCTCTTTTCTACGGTGCTAGGTTTTTTTTTGCGCGGGATCAATGGCATCTGAATCTCAAAAGAATACGTTAAAAACGCAGGAATTTTCATTTAATTAAAAAATGTATTCACTTTGTGGATGTAATATTGTGCTCGGCTAATTAAAAGTTAAAAGCAGTTCGTGTGAAACATTTTATTCTGCTGGATTGGCGTTGCGTAATTCAATTTTTTAAATGTTACTTAATTAATTGCATCAACCGACTGAATGAGGTAAAGTTAAATAAA
This sequence comes from Megastigmus dorsalis, assembly GCA_900490025.1. Lineage (NCBI taxonomy): Eukaryota > Metazoa > Arthropoda > Insecta > Hymenoptera > Megastigmidae > Megastigmus > Megastigmus dorsalis. The sequence goes on along the minus strand of UELU01140952.1, from coordinate 57,515 downwards.
TAAGTTTTATTGTATCTTTAAACTTAGTTTATACATCATTAATCACGAGGCAACCTTAACTTTGTACATAGAAATCGTTTAATTAATAGTGTTTAAAAAGTATTGATCGGGTATTAGGTCGTCATTTAGAATTTAATAAAAAATAAACTCTGGCAGTTTTATCGGTATCCTTAAGCTATCGTCACTATTTATTTTTGTATATCTATGCTGCTTATTAAACATGATTATAAGTGTTTACAGATCGCTAGGGCATGTATTACAAGTAGTTATTGTGGAAAAATTCTGGCCGAATACACAAATTTTCAAAATATCAAGGTGCACAAATTTACGGCGAAGCCAATAAACTCTTATCGCCTTTGGCAATTTATGGATTCTCTATACCGAAACACTAAATTCCAATGTTAAAGCGTGCATAATTTATTTATCCACTTACGCACTGCCGCGGATATATATATACAAATCAGCGCGGCACACACTCTGACACTCAATTAGTTAGTATTGGATTATCGATACCCAATAAGGGTAAATGTTCGATAAGCTTGGCGGCATAATCTATTCAAACAAACTGATTTGGCTTCCCATCACAGGATTTCTATGGCTCTATTTCTGTGCACACTCGTGTTTAATCAAATCTATCCGTCATTAAAGAATAACAATTGAGCGTGAATGAAATATAAATACCTTCTACACAGAAACCAATAATTTCGATAAATAATGTATCGTGCGCTTTCTCGCGCGCTTCGATAATAGTTAAGTAGAGCATTTGCAATGCATCTTTTTATTTTCATTCAGAGATTTATGACAGAACTTCGCTTTACAATCTTTTTGAACATTTATCGGGCGTTCAAAAATGAACGAAGCACAAAGACGTGAATCGCGTGCGGATGTATAGATTTATCTATAATGCCGATGCTTCGACGGTATTCAACAAAGCATGAAAGATTCCTCTTATCATGAATTTATTGAAATGTAACAATGTCGATGATAAAAACGGATGTAGGAACGAATATTGCGTCTAGCGAAAAGTTACGCGATGATACTCGAGGACAAGCATTGCAACGCGTAAATTAAAAATCGATTCTATATCCTTCGCGATAATTAACCGATTGCTTTTATTCCATCAGCTTGTTTAATATTGAGCATTTTTAAAATCAAAACCTGAATCAAATTACGATTTTGCCTACTCTTTTTTCCAAAGTATAAGAAACTCTTATGCGCTGCGTTTTACACGTCCCGCAGAGCTTGGCAACGACTGGCAGACGCAAACCTGTGCGCATCTCTTTCCGATATTGTATTTGCAGCTGCCGTGATATACAGAGGGAGGGAAATCATTCCATCGCGAGGTAGAGACGCATAAAACAGCGCCACCGATCGCGTATGTCGTTGCATATAAATCGGATGCCCGCGTATATATAAGAATGTATATTTACCGCTTGAGAGTTACGCACATAAAGATTATACGGTTATATCGGATGGAATTATTGTTACGCGCGTGACACGTTTCGCGCGATATTTACAAAGTACTTCGTTTACATCGACTCGTCCTGTAAACAAAAAAAAAATCACGATTTCCGCGAGTGCTTTCGAACTTGATCCCATCCAACTTAAATCACGCGATGGCTTGTGGAAATATTGTTGAAGTATACGTAGAGCAGGTTACGCCGATAATAAAAAAAAGGAACGTGTAAAAATACGGCGTATGGTAATAAGCAAAAAAAAAAAGATACGTCTATTACGGCATGCATATATGGGGAGGGTAATGGACAATATACTGACCCTGTGCTCGCAGTCGTTGGACGCTGTACCCCGACCCACGGCGTATTCCTGATACTGCGAGATGACGCACAACACCGAGTACGTCTGTATTGCCCCAAAACACACAAGAGAAAAGAGATAGTTTCACATTTGTTAATCGATTATCCGAGATGATTTTATCGATGGCAAAGTAAAATATTATCTTTTTCGTATAAAGAGAAGATAAAATTGATGTATTCTTTTTTTTAAAAAAAGACTAAAAATCATCAAAAGTATTAAATGATAAAGTATTTGCTTCTGTATTATACCGTATATCTGCTTCTTAACCTCTATGGGCTCTAAGACGTTACGTGGAATATTTGCAAATCCGTTAACACCGCATATTCCATTGCTTGCTTAACGTATTTCGACACAAGTATATATATCTCAACAAATAATTTAATTAAATACATTACGTTCAAGCGGTTAACATTTGTTTGGCTAGATTCGGCATATAACTACTGATATTTTTAATCTCTAATTTCGCTACTCGAATACAGGAGGATAAGTAATAAAGTAGCAGAGCAAACTGTCTTTCGATATACTCACGTTCAGGCACAGTAGGAAAAAGTCGATCGTGACTATCATGGCAATCGTCGGGTTGAAGGTGAACTGGAACAGACAACATACAACATACAACATACAACGGGCAGTTGTGTATTTATGGATTGTTAGAGTAGGCGTCTATACTATTCTCTTTATCGAATAATCATAAGCTTTCGATTCATGCGAAAGTTCATTATCACACTTTATTGCCATTATGAGATCGTTCGTGCAAGCGGTGCTTTTTAAAACTGCGCAATTCCAATAAAACATGCTTATATTATGATAAATAAAACTATGCAATAGAAATATTGCAATTTATTAGTACTACACAGGTATCTAGTAATAATATTTTGTAGTGCGAGTTGGATAGTTGGATAGAACGAGGGAGCGGGGATTGTGGCGAAGGCTTTATTTCGATGATATTTCTTGCAACGAATCCGCAGACTAAAGCACTCCGGCGTTATAGACGAAGGTCGCTTTTGTATAGGTGACGCGCTGTGCGAGTATACCCGTATATGACGCATCTTTGACAGAGCATAACGCGGACAAAATAGGTCTGAGAGCTTTGCGAGTACACACATACATACACAGGTTTCGCGCGAATGGATTGCAAAAGCGCGGGGAATGAGCTTGCGAAACGCGCGTGCACAAAAGGGTGCGGCTTTTTATCAAAGCTCGTGTATAATATATACACGAACGAGTGCTTATATATATATATAGAGTAATTCGTATACGTCAAGTATTTTCGCGAAATAAATGTTGAGAAAATGTATGTATTTTTGTTACGGAAGGACAGGTGAATTTTAAATTAGAACTGCATTAAGCTGTAGCCGTTGCGTGCAGCGAGCAATTAAAATAAGCGACGGGAAGGAAGAGCGGTTCGTTTGTGCTAGAGTTTAGGAAAATGCTGGCGGGCGAGCACATGCCTCCGAGAAAGAAGCTATAGCGATTAAGAGAACGGCAGAAAGGAAAAAGCTAAATTGGGCAGTAATTGTAGCTGTAAATGGGAGGTGTTTTCAACGGAGAGCGAGATTTATGCTGGATTGCAAGGATTTATTCTTATATGGTATATAGTTATGCACGGATGAATATAGAATTTTGTTCGCGCGATGGAAGAGATTTTAAATTTCGTGCGCTAACTTGATGGATAGCTTGGAAGTACGTGTAGATATACGTAAAAGTTGCTTAAATATAAAATGCAAATATGATTTGAAGTGCTTGGAAAAATGGCGTTACTGCATTATTTTGAAGATAACTCGTTGCTTTTGAAATAAATAGGTGCATTATTCATTTTATTTCTGTAAAAATCAGCATCCACAAACTTTTCGTGTATGATCTCACAATGGTTTTTATTAATACACAGCATCGTTTTCAAATTCCTCTGCATAGTATTATTGCAATTACTTTGCTTTTATCGGCTGTTAATTATTCTAATTCATTCGGCATACAATTGTTAAAAAATACCAGTAGCTCAATACCACACGTTAACATTATCGAATCTAACGTTGTTGCCATCGCGACAAGAACCAAAACCAAATTCATTCGCATCCTACAATTGAATTGAAATTCTTTCTTCATTCCGAACATCTGAGCAATCCCAGTGTACACAACATAACCGTATCTCTTCCGCTCCCTGTTTCCGCAACATTGATCAAAGTCGCGCAGTAGCAACGGCCGGGAAGAGAATCGAGGATAAAAACCGCACGGAACGAATCAAAGCTAAGTTTTTGCACGAGGCGAGGGAGAGAGATGCAGTACAGGTGATCGCATCAGCTTGGAATACATCCACCGCAGCCGGAGAAAATGAAGTCGGGGATGACTACGCGAAACAAAGAAGAAAAAAAAAGCAAGAATCCGCACAGCTGAGCTCAATGCGCGCAAATGCTGCACATGCGACGTGAAGCTCGGTTCGCGCGCCCATCGAGCCGTGAAAACAAAGGCAAATTGAGCTGCTGTGTGTGTGTGTGTGTCGGCTTTTTCGACTCTCTTCGGCATTGTGGACCGATGGACAAAATGGTAAAGGGATGGTATACATACAGTGTGTATTTATATACGTTTGCCTTTCGTTCGCGAAAACTTTCTCGGTTATATCGATACGTTCACCCATCGTGCGACGTCGATAGTTTTTGTTTGCACGAGGAGAGTTTTGACTTTATTACAACGAACGGTTCTCCTCGAAATAAAATGTTTTTTTTTTGTCTATACCGACGATCGGTGATATAGATAAAGGCACTATTGTACAAAAGTTAATAGTCTTCGCAATAGAACTTAAAATTGAAGCAAATACACTTTTGTTAAAAATAATAATTAATATATATAAAAAGCGCAACAATACGGGAACTTTTGAGCTTCGAGGGGCGTTGATTAAAGCGCTCGGTCGGTCGTGTGCAGCTGCGCGACAGGCGGAATAAGGGTGCAGGCGAGTATCGCGTTCGCGCGAAAAACATCAGAGCGCGGCCAATAAAGCAGCTTGTTTATATCCTCTTTGGCCGGGAGGCGAGTGGTGGACGCGACGACGACGACGACGTCGCGTGTGCGCCGTACACCATCCATCTTTCACGAGTCGACGATGGATACACGGCTTGGCGACGCGACGGGATCGTTTTCTCCCCCGATGCGATTAAATACCTTTCGATTCATATGCGCTCCTATATATGTACGGCCGTTTCTTTTCAATTGAATTGCTGCGCTTCTTCTTTTACTGGACTGCAGTTCTCAATTATTTATTGCAATATTTCTGTACGATAAGTTGATGTTTGTTATTTATTAATGGGCTTCTTTGTAGTTTTATTTATTAGATTGTATAGTTATTGTGAGGATTTTGAAAAGGGAATGTCGCTAAATTATTTCATAACGCGATAAATTATGATTGACTGACGAGTTTCGGATATTTCTATCGAATGTCATTGGCAATAGTGGATCGAGGAGAACGCTTTATTTCGAAATGGAGCACTTTAATATTTATGCTCGTCAATACACATGATTCACGATTACAACGAAATGCCATTTCGTAAATCGATTTTCATATAGAAAAATAACAGTCGAATCGCTTCAATTGGACAAATAATTTATTCCGATCATCTAATAATATTGTATATTATTTTAAATTTAGTTTATAATCTAGATGAACCATCAACAAGAAAACAATATTTGTTCCGAATACAAGTTTTTACCATTGGAATAAGCAACTTTGTGTAGGTTTTATTCCGGGTGTGTCAAATATTGTGTATCACGTGGAGGAAATACTACTTCATATCGCAGTGCGTCGACTAATGAACTCCATAGAAATTCATCTCGCGCTATACTGAGACTCCTTTTGTCTCCGTGTATCCTTTTTGTATAGAATCAGGGAACAGGGAGAAGAAATTTTGTTAAACGAAATCATCGCGCTCTCGTCGCACCGAATATACAATTCTTTTTTTTTCTACAAATCTATAAGTTTTTTCAAGCTTGCATTAATTTAATAGGGTAAATAATAGAACGTCAAATCAAATTGTTTAATGTACTTTTTAATCAACAATACCAATATTAACTACTTTGCATTAACGAATTGAACCACTTATTTCGTAGTCTACAGTTATCCACTCATAGGTTCCGACCGGTCGAAGTTTAAGCACACGGACCTTTTACTCTCTCTCTCTCCCGTTTACGATTACTCGTCGAGCAGTTTCGTCCGACCAAATCCAGCGGTACACTACTCAGGAGAAGTGGACAAAGTAGTACACGATGCGTACCTACTACCTTGGTGTTTTCGTCGGACGAACTCGGCAGCGAACTACTGGCCGCCTCGGACGCGACAACGTACATAAGACGAAGTCATTCGTTACTCGCCGCAGCGTTCGCTCGTAGTCTCCCGGCAGTTTTGAAAAGAAAAAAATCGTAGGAGCCTCGAAGCCGCTCGACGATACAGAAGAAAGCGAGACGGAGAATTAGTTTTGTTCGCGGAAGGTCCGGGAATATGTGTCGGAAGTAGTTTTGACCGAAGCAGCGAAGGTTTTTTATTTTCGCTTCCGGATGAAAGAGTTGCATCGCTGGCTGGCCTCTTTGTCTTGTTATTTTTTGTTTAGCTAATATTTTAGTCGGATTGGAATGTAAGCGGGAGAGACTTTCTTGAGAGTCGAACTTGTCCTGCACTCGGTCGAGAGAACTGGTTACGTTGAGTGTGTTTGCTGTAGAGCGAAGACGTTATGGGTTCCCGAGTGAAATTGAATTGGCACCAGATGTTTTGCCATCGCGACGAGGATCTAGAGTTATCGTATTAATTGTACAACTTAGTAATGAAAGTCCTAAGTAAAAGATCGTTAGATTCTATGTGATTTTCTTAAAAGTATTTATTCAATAGCTATATGGGCACAATTCGAGTGATGAAGAAGATATCGCCAGCTGCTGGTATTTTTCAATGCTACTTTTAGCGAATTACTTGGCTGCGAATAAGCAGAGTATGTACATAATACCATTTGCCAGCCTAGAGGTGTATAAACTACCTTTTACCGATCGGTTTGCAACCACTCGTCTGTAGTGGCACGTACCGAACGACGGCTCTTTTGCTCGCGCATCACTCGGACGTTACTTGCCGACTCTCCGAGCTTTGCGGGTGTTTACCAACGCAGCTTGCCGTTGATTACATTTCATGTGTGTGCGGTAAGTATAGGCTTATATTACTGGTTAAGGTCTCGAATTCAATTACTGACAAATATTTTTAACTTCATCTCTTGCATTCGATTCATTTGCTTTGTTATCTGATTAGTGCTTTTAGTTGTTTCGAGACTGATGCAATGTTAATGCATAGATATTTTTTATGAAGCTATCGCAATTTTTTAAGTATAATGTATAAAGTAAACTCATTTTGACTGTATTGCGTTAATGATGAATAAATAAATGTTATAGTTTTAAATAAAGTTAAAATTTTATTATAAGGTTTTACGTGTTTATAGGGTGTTCTACATTTATGCGATCACAGTTTAGTAACTTAACAACATCTAAAAGTCTTGTGTACGATACGTGCATAAAATAGAGAAGATTAGAAGATTGGTTTAATTAATTAATCCGGTAGGCGAGAGTTTTCTGCCGCATTTAATTAACTGAATAACAGTTTTTTTTTATTTTCAATTAAAATATTTATTCGAAATTAGAAAAATGTAAATTTATAGATAAAATTTGTATCCTTATTACAGAGATGCAAAGGGAAATTTGCCATTTTCAAAATTGTGAAATCATTTTTAATAAATAAGTCGTGCTTAAATAGTTTTGGGGAATAACAATGCTTTATAGCGTGTTATTTTTCTCAGCTTGCAGTGGAATATAAAGTTTTAATCTCAGTATCTATACTAAAATTTTATCCTCGCTAGCTTAAAGTAGTAAAAGCTGAAGGTCCTAAAATAAGATTGTAATAAATTTTAAATTATAAAGTCATAAAAAATAAATTAATTTTTTTTTTCACTTATTTTAATTTTAAAACTTTGCAGTTAGTTGATGACATTGTGGTCACCTTTTTAGCAAGAAGAATTCTAGTTTTATGCGAAATTAGTATTTTATACTCCGAATTAATAAAACACTTCCATTGTATGATTATAATGCTATTTAACTTTAGAAAGTGTAGTAGTATAGTAGTAGAATAGTAGGCTTCCCGTAAGTTTTAATAAGGTTTAAGTAACTGTGAAGAAAATTCCGTCAGTTTGATATTGTTACAGTTCTATAAGATCGTGAAAGACTTTATCTTATTTAACGTTTGACTTTAATTTTAATATATAAATAAATGTGTATTGACAATGTTACTAAATTAAAGACAACAATTTATGTTAACAAAGTGAAACATGTATCAGGCACGGAAATATTTTTCAAATTTGATGTTCTCGTCTCAGCGAATCATTATTATTATAGATTACCAGTTTAATTCCTTTAAGAGAGCTGGAAGCTGTTTTTATTGTTAATTTCATAAAATTAAATAGATATACATTTTTCTTACTAAGTGCTTTAGTATGTATTTAGTGAGCATTTTACACCATGTGCTTCGAAAAGTTACAATAACTTTAGCATTAAATGAACAATTAAATAGATTGCATTCAAATGGATTCTCTCCCATGCTTGAAAAGCAAAAAGAAAAGGGGTAAAAAATAAAGTAGAGGAAGCTTCGGGTCGCACCGCTCGCGACAATGACGTAAGTGCGGGTATCCTTCGGCGGCAAAATTAGCGAGCTCTCTTGCGTCTAAATGCAAATCAGCGCGAGCCTCCGCTACATGCAGAATGAACCTATACGTGCTAGAGAGAGAGAGAGAGAGATAGAGAGACAGAGAGAGAGAAAGCAAGCAAGCGGTCCACTCGACAAAAAACTGAAAGAGAGCATACGTGTATATATATATATAGAGAGAGAGAGAGAGAGAGAGAGAGGTATATTCTCACCGGGCGGAAGAAGAAGAGATATATCAGGTGCGAGATGTCGACGAAGATGCAGACGATCACTATGCAAATCCAGGGCACCAGATACAGCTTTTCGTCCTGGAAAGATTAAAGAGTGACTATCGTTAGTTATGGGGGGTTGGAGGGGAGGCGTTTGCGCACGCATGAGAAGCTCCGCTGGCGTTATGCGAACTGTCGGGGGCAAACTGCGTGGCGGGAGGATTGGAAAAAGCGAAATTATTCATTTTGATCGAGTGCGCAACGGGAGGGAAGAAAAATGACGGAGCTCTCGGCGCATTTTAATTTATTCGAGAGATAGAGGATTTTTAGGATGGATTCTTTTGAGGAATCGCTCTTTATCAATCGCGTGATTTGTATTGTTTTCCTGAGTGTTGTATATTTTGGTCTCACTGGGGCTGGATACGTTGTTCGATAGCCATTCCAGTTTCGACTGGCAGCTCTGTACCGTGATGAATTAGCTATGGGATGTTCATTGGGTTTTTTGTTTGCTCGTTGTAGACAATATACATATACGAATTTTAATTGTTTGTTATGAAGCTTGTTGCGCAGTGTGGTTTTCTATACAGTGATGAAAAAGAAAATGTGAATGTTCATTTTTGGCGTCGTATAAGAGCTAATCGTTATAGAGGTATTTTGAAAATGGCAAAGAATTGACGATTGTTACACCTAGCGATGATATTCTGAAATCATGAATTAGTTTTTAGAAACTATTTAGAAAATACGGCAACCTCTCGATTTTGATTGATTACGTCATTCCAACAACTTATCCATGTATGCGAGTATTCATATTCATATGGATAGACGCATAAATACTAACTCATTAGTATAGAAATATTACATTCGATCTTACAATATATGTTGTAATCCATCTTCTTGTAATTCCTAATTTTACGTGTCTGCAAAATGAAAATTTACACCCGTGAATAAAGAGAGTTGAAGGATATAATTTGATCCGCTACCAGTGAAAAGCTGAGGATAAATGTGGTATCATTACTGTCCTACTGCATTACAGCTAAAATATCTCGCGAGCTCTCTAAATGCTTTCGTGTAATTTATATTACTGGGCTTATATTTGGAAAAGTAGATTAAGAGACGAATCGCCCGTTGGAACGAATATCAAGTATCACACTTTCCAAGATCCAACAGCTACCCTCTCTCCATTAAACAAAAAAAATTGTTACAAGAAAATTAGACAATAATTTTCATTCCTAGATCAATTTATTTTTATCTTCCAATCACAGAATCCTCCGAGAAACACAAGATTATACCTTATATATACCTTCCTAAACCAAATCCGCGGGGAAAAAAAAGTAGTTTAATACAAGGAGCTTCGATACGTATAGCGAATGCGCGCAACAAAGGAAAAGCAGTGAGCGAAGCTCGTAGCTATTAATCATCCGTAAAATTAATTCCCGCCGTGCATTTTAACCGGGCCGTATAAGTTTTAAGAATATCCAGCCGAGTCGGGTACCGCGAAATTGAGAGATTGGAACGAGCGCACCTGTGACCACCGCCGACGCCGCGGAGTATACTCGGCATGTGGTTCGGTGTGCACCCCCCCGAAAGGTCAAAGCCCCCTACGATGGAAGTCCCGCACCAGTGCGCCACCCCAGACTTTACCCCCGCGAGCTTAGTGTACTCGTACAGCTGAAAATGAAATTTCCCGAAATAAAGTTGCCACACTCCTCTTAATCAAGTGACTTTTCGACTGGGAACAGCGAAGTTGTGAGTGGCTTTCTTCTATTTTTTTTTTAGTTTCGAATTGCGGCGGAAAATGTTATATCGGACGATTATCCGGTGGTGCGCTTTTGTGGAGTGTTGATGTACAGTGATCGATGCGGTTGGGAAATGGATTTGAATTCGAGCAGATTGTTTCCATGGTGCGTGAGTTTTATTCAGGTATTTTCAAATGATTAAAGATTGAATCATATAAATTTGCTGACGAAAAATTTAAGCTCGTAAGAACGTGTAAACTGAATGTGAGAAACTGTGGCAGTATAGTATATGTTACAATGGATTACTGTTGAAATAACAGATAACTTTGATGGAAATATTTGGAATATAAACAATGTTGCTATACGTATCGTATGCTTTGCTCGTATCAGATCTACGAGTTGATGAAATTGCGATAAATTTTTTGATATATAAATTAACACCTAATATTGAAATAGTTATTTACATTTTTTGGATTCTCGTTTTGATTTCAATGGAATGTAGATACTTAAGCGATAGCTTTCATGTTTAACTGTATTAACAACATAATTCTTGGTAAATATTATGTAAAGTGATTCATATATGCAATGTTATTACGTAAATACATAGAATTATTATAATATTACATGCGAATATTGCACTAGTAAACAAAATTTGAGAATGCAATATCGCATTTTTGCATGTCATTTACATATTATCAGCAAAATTCATAATATACTTGTACCAATTTATTATAAAAGACTATTTTGTTTTCTTAAGTATGAAAATTATGTATATATAAAAGATTTTTCATTCATAAAATAAAATGTACAAAGTAAAATCGGTAAAAAACTATGTAAGCGAGATTTGGTACACAGTTACAGTCTATAAAATCATGAACTTTTTTACTATACTTTTTACACTCTTTTTCTCGGAAAAAATTATCTCTTATATAAAGCTCGATTTTATCAGAAATTAATACGCTTGTAAAAATTTAACGCCTATAAAATCAAACAAAGGAAATGGATGTTTACAAAAGTAGATCTAGTTTTTAATCCGACAAAGGTAAAAATAAAAGTACAAAAATACATAATGTGGAACAATGGAGATTTCCTTAATCAGAGAAAATGTACATTTATATGCTCTGTATTAAAAGAAGAGTAATAATGACTTTCTATATGAAAATATGAACCATTTTTAAAATCAATGCAGTTTATCTGTTATATTCGAATGTTCATTACGATTATCCGTACATTATAGTACGAAACTTTATTATTGTAAAAAATTGTTTAATTTAACGGTTGACTTTTAAAAATGTTTCAACTCGTTCTTTGTTCTTACAATTCTAAGAAGCTTCTCACAGACCGATAAAGGTGCTCGCACCTCATCAAAAAAAAGTCACTCCCCTAAATCTCTTCGTTTTCGCACCGCACACCTCTAACCGACCGATCCTAAAAAAGAAGTTAACGGAACATCACGTCTTCCCGATAAAAATAAAAAAAAAATTCTCGCAAGACTAAAAACTTTATCAGCGTCGATAAATTCACAATCAAGCTCCCCAGTATAAGAAGTAAGAGCCGAAGTCGTTGTAAAACCACAGGAGAAGATTTCCAACGGTCCCTTTATCACCGATTCCTATATAGCCCCACACACATGCACAGGCAATCGACCGATAAACTCGCTTGTGAATAAGCTTCCTAAACTTGCGATGCTTACCCCCGAAGTGTACACGTCCCGGGTAAAGGTAATCTGCCATTCGCTACGGAATTAATTAATTCGCGGATATTCGATTTTGGTATGCGCCGTATACAACCAAAGGTATAAGGTAAGATATCGGGAGAGCTATTCGAGGAGGACGGGGGCGGCATTTGCATGCTAAAGCCATATCGGCGACTAATTGCTAGGCGTCGTCGTCGTCGCACTTTTAGCCCACTGCGTCCGTGTGGATATGGTACGCGGCCGACGGAGATTGCTTTTCTAAATCGCCTTTGGCTTTGTGTACGTGTGTGCGTCTGTCTCTGCTGCTGGGAACGCATGGAAATTGTGTTTTCTCTGGTTGCGCTATGTGTACACTCGTTCATTTTTTTTTCTTTTCTCGTCCATGGGATTCTGCTTTTTTACCTCTATACCGACCCTTTTTTTTTAATTAGAGCCGAGTCCCGGGTGGAATTTACTCGCGTAAAACTGCCGGAGAAAGCTATATACATATACATATATAATGATAAAGATTTTGTTTTGGGAGGAGGAGGTAAGATTAGCGAGTAGCCGAGCTGGCAATAACATTTTGCGGAGGAGCAAGTCAATGTGTAATGTCGGAGTGTGTGTTTGGACAACAAATTGTTTTGATAAAGAAAGCAATTTGCGAACGCGGTCGATGATTTTGATCACAGTATAGAGCATTCTTTTTACCCAGTATCCATTTAACTTTTATTTCTGCTTGTAATCAAAAATGACAAACATCAATTTACAGGAGTATCGAGTGGTATGAGAGCGCTGAAATGTAATAAGTATATATGTAAATTTGATGTACAAAAATTATTGATTTTAATATATGTTAATTATAATATAGGCATTGATGTATTCCATATCACGGATCTGCAGTTTAATAATTATACAGTACAAAGAAGGATATTATTTCGCATTGATACAACGATTGATTATTATTGCTCATCACGCTTTTATTTAACAAACACGCGCCGATAAATGTCACCTCGATACGCAGCACAATCGATGTAAAGCGCATCCAAATATTGATGACAAATTCGATATTTCTTTGTCGCTTATATCGGATGTAATATGAAATTGCTTCGAAACGCGCGACCGTTGATTAATCCGTTTTAAAGCCAAGCACCGGAAATGCTTTTTTATCATTTCTGGTCGCTCGAATCGATTACGCAATATCGAACGATTAAATACAGGCACTTTTTCCGGAAAGCTGCACACACACACACACACACACACACGCGCGTCATGGCCAGCGATTAATAAAGCGACTCGATCAATATGAAAGAGAGGTGCGACCAGCACTGCCCAACCCTTTCTCCTGCACGAGCCCGAAATCACGAAACCGTCCGAGCTATATGCCGTAGCAGCGTCTCTTTCTTGCACGCGCGAACGAAAGCGAGACACGAATCGTAAGACACAGCTCGGACAATTAATTCCAGCTTGATGTCGCCGATGTTTGTACATATATATATGCGTACAAGGAGAGCGAGCGTGTATAGAGGTGTTGGTTGTCGGTGCTGTCGTCGGAGTGAAGTGGTCGAGAGAGAGAGAGAGTCGCGCGATAAATTCGACGCGCGGGTCACATTGTCGAGACGCGTCGTGTCCACTCTACACGTCCTCTAACTCGGAGGACAAGTATTAATCAAGGGTCCGTTCCTGGAATTTGTCTTCTCGGCTGGACGCGCCAGCTCTCTCTCTCTCTCTCTCTCTCTCCAAGTGCTCTCTGAGTGAGGTGGTTTATTCCTTATAATGGATGGATTTTAATTTGCTCTAGGAAAATAGACGCTTTGCTACTATATCGAGGCAAGTTTGATATGCGTGACGAAATTTTAATCGTCGGACACGTTTACGGTTAAACGAGAAGTTATAGACTTTTAAATTCCGCCAAAGAGAAGCTTTGTGATGGTGACAAAAGTCGATATAATCCGTGTGGCAGTAATTAATTAATAGATAAAATTACGGAAGCTTATCAGCAATAAACATGTGGATAAATAGCAAGTCGAAAATTGGTTGAGAACAGTTTTTTTTTTCCCCAGTAACTTCATTAGGATCAAAGTTAGATTAAATTAAAGCTCTTTTTTTATTATTACAATCAACAAATGATTGACTTTATACCCTGATAAATATTTGTACAGCAATTCGATAACCTATACATTGAAGTTAATCCAAAGATTTACATTTGCACTTTAAAACATAAATAATAAGACGTGCAACGACCCCATAAGATAGACAATGATTCTCCTTTATTCACCTTTTCGATATATCAAACAATTTTCCTCTGGCGCTCGAAAAGTTGGAAGTTCAACTCTGGATTTAAGAATTTCTCGCCGAGAAAGTACTTGTACAAGTCTGTTCAAAAAGTTACACGAAACTGTTTTGATTTCAGATTTATAGCCATTGATCTCAGGAACAAAAAGTTTTTCAAGTTTTTAATTTTGCAAGTTTCTTTGCATAATACGGTAGTACATAACGTTTTTCTATCCTAGTATAAAACTAATGCTTGGATCATCTTTTTTAAAAATGTTACATAATTCAACGAAACAAGTTCTTTAAAGTTTTTCAGTTAATGTCTCGTTTGTTCAATAAGAATAACAAATAGCTATTTATAAGTTTTGCATAAACTGAGCGTCGGGTGCAAGATGGATAGCTGTTGACTTTCCTCATTCGTCGTATCATAATTTAGCAAACAAAATCAAGTAGACGAAACGAGTAGCATATAGTAAATTAGTTTACTAGTATGAGATTACTACTATGACATCATACTATTAAACTTTGACTTCAATAACGTAATGGTTCTCGAGTAGGCTAAACAGATTAGTTTACATCTATATATTTAGGTTAACTTGTAGATTAATTTTTGTGATTTGCAACGTCCCCATTCTCATTTACATGCAAAACTATAATGCACCATTTCGAGAATTAAGTTGCGGAATCAAATTGTGGGAGCCGCCTTCCGATGTTCCCCGAAGCATGTAACGTTTATCCGGGACTCCCATGGTCGAAAGCCAAGTTTTCAGCTTTTTTTTTGGGTAAAAGGGGGGTAAGCACGAGCTGCAAACTTGATATATGGGACAAGTAAATAGAAGAGGAAGGTCGAGTATCCCGGAGAGTTTTTGGGATATATCTTATTATTTATTTTTCGACACTGGAATATCAATCTTATAGGCTTGACTCGTGTATTGAATTAAAAATATATAGTCGATACAATTATATAGTCGGTTATTATATATATTGAGTTGGAAACTGTACAAAGATAATAAATAAATTTGGAACTTTCCAGCTTTGAAAGACACCATCCAAAAATTTCAATCAGCGACCGACAGTCTACAATGTTTCTCATCTAAACTCTCAATTTCGACATTATTCATTCCATACCAGTCATTCTTGCAGCCTCCCTTTATCAGATTTTCCATCGATTCCTCCTTTATCGATAACGATCGCATTCACTCGTCCTCCTGCTTTATTATTATGGGCGCTATTAATAACAAGAGAATGCATCTACACAGGCGCGTGTACACATCGTTAAAGGACATACTGACATAGATTGGGGATACATTCAACAGCCAGTCGCCTATACATGTACATAGATTTTTGCGAGCTGATAGTGTCGAATTGCACGTCCAATCTCCGCTGCCAGAGAGCCACTCTCATAATGTACAGGGTATACATTTTACTCGTAGAGAGACCGAGTACTTTTTATCGAGGAATACGGGACTGAACGATTCAACTTTGTGCTGGTGTTCTTTCGGATGTAGGAAGTTTAGTTTGGCACGTTAGTTTTTAGCAGTTGGACGAACGTTTTTGTTCGGATTGATTTGGTTGGGTGTAGAGTTTGGATGATCGATACAACGCGTTTTGTTTTAACTTCGAAAAAAATAAAATAACGCGTTACGCTTGTGAACATGTATATTTATATAATATTCAAATAGAGGCCATTGCACTGGAAATATTCAAATAGATATCTATACATATTGCACATTCAGTTTTTCTTATCTTCTATTGATTTATCTTATTTTTGCAGAGCATGCAAGATTGAAAATATGTGCCCAAGAATAGCCTGTGAGGTATTTTGACTTTTCGAATTGAAATTTTAGATCGACCGATTTTACATATAAAGAACCTGTGTAAGTCCGCAATAGTAATGCATGAGAGGCATTGCTCCCTTGAATTGAAAATTCAAGCGAGCTGAAAGTGTGTCAAGTAATTCGATTTTGAAAAATATTGGATTTTCTGTTACGTCCGGTCCACGAAATACGATGATATATACCTGTATGTGAAAATATGACTTTATTGACTGGTGTCGTTTCGCGTTGGATTTAAAAAGTAGTGAATAATTGTGACACAGGCATTAGGAAAATAAAAAATTGTTTACGTGAGCGCACGTTACAAAACATTGTCGCTTGTTTCTACGAATATTTCAATAAACGAGTAGCTTGTACACGTGCCACTACGGACAAAGGTTGCTTTTATTCTATCTTTTGTCCAACAATCTATACATTTGCAATCGCAAAACTGAAGTAGCTAATGCACTTTCTCGTCTTTAAATTATTTTCTAATGTTTCAGTTAATATGTAATCAAAGACACAAAATATTTTCTGCAGTACTGTCGTATCTATCTTTGATATTCGGCAGCAGTACACGATACGGGATAAAAGTTACAAAACTTAAATAACGCGCTTCGTTTCACATTGATACTTTAGTAAGACAATAATTCTGAACGATGTTTTTCAGAAACTACGTATAGTTTGGCGAAGTAAGCGATGACGAAAGTTGCAAAGACGCGGGTCAAGTGAGTTTTAGTGAGCTTAGGTCACGTATCGCAGTAGTTTTATGACAAGGAGTGTACGGAGATGATGGGACAAATGTAATATGCGCATCACGTGTGACGTGTGTGACTCTTGTCTAATTCCACACGTCGTAGCGATTACGATTTGTGTGTGACACGAAGAGGAATGCGTATGGTGTACTGTTGGTGTTACACTTGGGACGTCGTTGGTTATTCGCGAAAACAGAAAGTGTCGGGTTCGATTAATTCCTTATCGGCAAGATTGCTTTTTCGTTTATTCATCATTGCATAAGATTAGATTATTATTTAAAACAGTTACAAATAATGGTAGAAAGTTGTGGACAATTTAGGGCCAATGAGATTTTTAAACATTTCTGTAAATTGCATATTATCTGGAAAGGTATTTAGGTACTCCAAAGGTTAATGTATGCATTGGATTTGACTATTTGTTTATTAGTAATTGCCTGAGCGAATGTAAATTTAATCTCTGTGTAATTTGCTATCAGTGATATAAATATACAGTCAGAGAAGGTAAAATCGTTGCTTTCTAATAATTAATTCAGCGATTTGTAAAAAAATTAATAATGAAACAGTTCATATTCCTTTAAGTGGATGGGCTATAATCAGAAAGTTTCCTGCCTTAGCGGTATTTCCAATGAAAGGTATAAAGATAGACACTAATTTTTGGAAAAAACTCTGTGTCACCACTTGATAATGATGTAAACATTAAGTGATTTCAGTTTCATGAAATTCCATCCACAATTCACATAGACTTTTATCGTCAAAAATTTTGGCGATCAAAATCGCTGCGAATTACGACCGATATTTTCGATTACGGAAATCTCTGTGAATTGTGGATGGAATTTTATTTAACTGGAATCACATAATATTTACATCATTATTAAATTGAAAAGGTAGGAATCTTTTTGACACCAGCACATGTCCTTAACTTGTTATAATGCAAAAAATATTTTTATATTTCTTCTGATGCTTTGACACATTTGTGTTTATCAAAAAAAAAAGAAAAAACGGGAGAGCTTTATTGTTGATATATTTAATTATTTATATAAAAGTCTGATTTGCAAACCAATTCGTAACACTATGAAAAATAAATCAATCCGTAAGTTCTAAAAATTCAAGATAAAACCAAAATAACTATACTTTTCTTCACTGTCCGTTATCGAATGGTCGAAATTTTATATTTTATCGCTCTACGACGGACATCCGAGCCACCGATATACGCGTATCAGTTCTATTCGCGTAGTAACGGAAACACCGTGTGAATTCGTTGCGCTTGGCGATCGATCCATGGTATAGCAGGAGGAAAAAAAAGCTGAAATGCGAATCGAATCGAGACTCGCTGCGATGATGAAAAATTTCGGTGTCGTTATATCGGGGGGTGGCAAAGCTTATCTGCAGTCGTAAATTTTCCCCTCTCCCTCACTTCTGATTTCCCGAACCTCCCACTCGAATCGCTTCCGGCCTATGCTTTCGCTTCTACGAGATACCCGGAAGAAGCGTTGCACGAAGGTCTTGGATCTCACGATTCACGCGCGTGTGTGTATTCGCAGAGATCGAGATTTTCGACTATTTTTTCTACGTGTAGCGTGAGGCTTATTAAATTGCTATGTGATGCTTGCGTTATTAGCTGTTTTATGGGTTACGAGGGGTGGAATTATATCATTTGTAATCGACGTTTCACTATACTTTCTGAGATATCTCCATTTTATTGTCGTTTTATTATTCATCTGATTCGATATCAAATCTAAAGTCCCGTACGAAGTTAATAATTATAATTTTAATTAAATAAAAATTTATATTTATAAATTATTTTTAAATTTAAAATATTTTATAGAAAGTATTTTTTATTTTTGAATTTATCTATATATTAAAATAAAAAATGCTTATTATTATAAATTGTTTGCATACGAGCTGTGGCATTTATTTACGATTTACCACATAAAAGAAAAGATGAACTTGGTCCTCTAATAAAATGAGGTTTTCAATGGTATAAAAAAGTTTTTCAAAAGAGCCTTTCAATGTAAGAAAGGTATTGCGCAACTTTATTTACAATTTAAATGCAAATAGTTCACTTGTTTCTTTTTTTACGAGGAATATAACGTTGTGTTTACTTCTTTCTTATGAAAATTCATAAATCAGTGGAGAAAAAAGTAGTATTTAAAAGATCTCTTTGCATCGAGAAAATACTTTCTAGAGAGTTGTGTTCTCAGAAAGTTGCTTCCTCAAAACATTTGTATTTTATACTGAAAAACTGATATTTACTTATTAAACGATTGCATTAGATACTGTTTTGTTATAATAACTGCCTTTTAAGAGTCGTTTATAGATGTACTCAGCATTTTTATGTTACTTAATTTTTATAGTCTATTTTTTATTTAATAATTTCTATACTAAATAATATGAGAAACCATATACAGCAACTTTTATACACAGTATACTTCATACGCGTGAGTATAGACACACACACCAGCACTGAAAATTTTATTACGAACTATAAAGTCTTACGAAAAAGAAATAAAAAAAAAATATATAGAGTCCCGAAAATAAGTATAATAATTCATGATCCCAATTCCAACATTTGATTAAAACTCGAAGAAAACCTCAAATGAGTAAACAAAAGTAAAAAAAGTGTTTTATTTCCTCACCGGTCCCCATAGCAGGTCATTCATAACACTCGCGGTATTTAGCTAATTGCATTAGACGGTGCAAACCAGCCTCATCAGAAATAAAACACTAGCGACGCGGTCCGTAATATAGGGCCATAAATTACGTTGACGTTTAAGCCGCTCCGAGGCGTTTCCGTTTATTTAGGATAAATTGCACTGCAAGAGCAAGAGAGAGAGAGAGAAGGACAGTATGTACTTGTAGCAGTACAGGGTGTGTTAGTCTTAGACATAGGGATACAAGTGGATGGGATATAGTGGCAAGTCGCGGCGTATAAACGCGATAACGGGGTCGGATGTAGTGGATGTAGCCGGTGTTATAGCAGTAGTATTACCGCTGGACCGAGAGTCGCCGCCGCGAGAGATTGCGAAGGGAAACGGACGCAAGCGTCGCTTTCGGTGGCAGCAAGCTCGTGTAGGATAGTGCTTACGCGTAAGGGGGGGGAGGTTAATCGGACGATATCGTTTTTAAGAGGAGCGCAAGGATTGAAAGTGATTCGGTCTTGATGCTGACGTGGACGGCTGGTTTTTATGATGAAGGAACAACGGAGAGATACGGCGGAAGGACCGAAATAAGCATTCTCGAGTCGATATTGTTTTGGAGTGTGGTATAATAGATGACGGATAGGTAGTCTTGATCTATGCGATTACCCTAGCCAATATTATCGCATGAGTTGTGGATTAATTATTGCTTTAATTGGTATTGAACATATCAACTAATTGTTGTAGCTATGCAAAGAGGATGTTCGGTTCTAACCGTCTATTAAATTAAGTGTATACTAATTATATTAACATCGACTACGTGTTGCTAAATAAGTCAATTGTAATTGAATTATAAGGTATTTCCCGAGTATTTGCATTTGTTATAATTAATTAAAGTAAGAAAAGTAAAGGAGTTGAAAAAGATTGAAATGAAAAGTGCGAGAAAATCAGAAAAGCAAATAAGAGTATTTATTACGTTTATTGACTCTCGTTGAGATTAAACGAGTTTGTCTTACATTTCCTCTTTTCCAATGTATAACGCAATACTGCAACGAGTAATGCAGATAAATAGCAGTTGCAGTTGCAGTTTGTTCTTTTTTTTAGAAGAAAAATAAGACATAGCATGGGTTCTCACTAAGGGTAAACGTAAACAAAGCACCTGAGACTTGAGAATAGCCAAGGAGAATTCAACAAATCAGAGTGTATACGTTGGTTGAGTGAATTTGATTACCTATCGTTATACTATAATAACAATCGATTATAATAGTTTCGCAGCATTGGCGCCGTAAGTGCACGTTATAAATAAAACAATTTTCAAAATGTTTAAAATTTAGTTATTTATGATATATTCGTACCTATACTTTATTGCTGGAGACCGTCTGTGTCAAGTTTTGTTTTTCTACAAAATTGAATTTCCTTGCTAAAGAAGAGAATTCATTAGTCCTTTCTTTAAGTTATACGTAAATTAAGTTTGGTCGGCTGATACGGAGGCTTGATTTTGTCCGTTTGATACTGCAAGTCGTCTATTTTAAATCTGCTTTTCTCCAACACATATTTCGCTCGAGCTTCGTCCCAATGAATGCTTAACGGATTACGTTAACAGTTTGTAAAGTTGCTGTAAATACGTTGATCGGACAATTTACTTTTTATTAAAAAAAAAAACGCGATTTAGCATACCACGAAGTAGGTCAATTTACACTAAACTGTTTAGATCCTATATAAAACTGTTTACTTCACTAAAACGTTTTATATCCTCTAGGAAATATCGTCGATTCTTTTTCTCCTCAAGTACGTTAATCCAAAACTATATCCACCTACTCAAATTAACGTCGAGTTTAGCCTTTTATCTCGCGGTCGCATTATCTTCAAGTCGCTATATCGTTACGTTGCGACACACGAAATTGCAGTTTCAATGAGTTTTTAGAGAGGGAAGTAGGCAAGTCCGTCGCGATAAGAATAGAGACGCGTTCATAAACAGTCGTTCTACTTTAAAAATTTATGTAGCGCGTTCAGTGTACATTTACAGTGTCCTCGGGGGGACAATGCACTCTCGTATATACGCGTGGGTGTGTGTCACGCATTTCATTGAGCCAAGTGCATATGTGCTCGACAAAATGTACGCAATTATAGTCGTATATAGTGCGAAATGCACGTTCCAACGTATATATCCGCGCATTCATTTATGTTTCTTCACTCTTCACGGATTCTATCGTAGTGTTACAAGGCAGATTTAATCGTGTACCCATTTGCAGCATCAAGTATATACTCATCGGGCGAAAACACTTTCATCTCATGGAAGGAAAAAAATGATCGTATTTCTCAGTGGCAATCGGATGATGATGCCTTAAAGATGAATAAGCACCCTGCCACTCTCGATCTGATAAACACAGTCTCGCAAACGTTAATTCGACTATTCATTACGCGAGACGCATCGGATCGCCGGTATCAAGGATGAATTTATCCTCGTCTTTTACCTATATACCCATGATTCTCCCGCGACTATTCGCTCGTAGCACCGCCGCGGGGTCAAACGTCGCGAGTAATTGCCCTTTCCTTCCCCGCCTCCCCTGCGTGCCGCGATATATCGATTATCGAGCACGAAGTATATATATATATGTATAAGCTTATAAAGGGCACGTAAGCTTTAATATTGAGACGCGCCGCCTCGCCGATCTGTTGAGTTGCAGACCACGTAACGTAATAAGGAGGTATATTGAATAGGTATCCTGTACGGGGTTTATACCGTGCGGCCTTTTGTGAGTGGGTTGCTCTCTCTCTCTCTCTCTCTATGATTCATGGGAAAAGTATATAGGCTGCTGCGCCGACTTTATATAGATGTGCATAACTCGGGCTATGAACGTTATTAATAGGGGGGCTGGTATTTTCTGATGGAGCGTTGCGTGGGATGTCGTATGGAGCGGTTTTTTCTTTGCTTGGTTTTTACAGGATGCTGCGGATCTAGCCTTTAAAATTACTTTTTTTCGCGAATGTACCTTTTACTATTTGACCTGTTGATTGAAGCATAAGAAGGTGTGGGATTTAGGTAAGCTGACTAATTTAAGAAGAGTTTTTTTTGCATATATTAACCCTTTACTCTTTTGCAGAAAAAGGTATGAATCCACTTTAAATTGAGAATTTACTAATAGGTTCGTTTTAATCATATCTTTTTAATATTCATAAAATTTGAAATAGTGGCATCGAGGGGACCTATAAATCGGATTGTGAATTCAAATGTACATCGGTGAGCATAGTATTAATAAATGAGTTCAACATATATCTTCATCGAATTTCTTGTCGAATATAAAATTAAATTACACATTGAATTAATTAAAATAAAAAAAGTAATATTATACTGGCATATAAAAGCATAAAAAGTACCTTAAACAATCCGTAGAGCAGCAGGAGGCAGCAAATGACGCCAAGGGATGAACATATGAGAAACGCGATGTTGAATCTCATCGTCACTAAAACAAGATTATTACAACTGTTAACCCCGTCGAATTTTTTCAAGCGCACCGCATAAGTTCGTATTATACGAGAAAAAGTTTCGAAGCGCGGTATAATTCATAATTTCAGATTCGTCCCCTCTACATTTTACAAAAGTTAATGTCACTTTGTAAAGAACGGACGAAATTTTCATCGCGTGAGCGTGAAAGAAAAAAAAAATTGCTGCAAATATTAAGCGCGACATTATCAGAATTTATCCGGACCAGCAGAACTCGCTCGCAGTCCTTACCGATTTTTGAGCCCAGAAATACAGGGAAAAGTACTTTCATCCACTTACCGTCCGACATTTCCGGTTCGAGAACACTGCGGGTCTTTGTGAGCGTGCGATTTCCTGCCACTGCCTGACTCTCCTCCTGCAGGAATATCGCTATAGTTAATGCCAGCACCGAATAGTAGAGCTGCAACACAGAGATGAAATATAAAACTTACGAGGGCTGCTGTGATATTTTCGCTCGGGTAGCTCCTAATGTATACGGGGTGCGACGGAACTAATTTTGCTATGCTAACGAATGCAGAACGATGAATTCGAATGATCTGTCAATGATTTGTTTGACGTGATTGCATCACTCAAAAGGTTATTATTCTATGTATATAAGCATACTGGCTAGTATATTATTAATTTCATAAATTTGTTTATTTAGAGTACGAAGTTAAATTTGAGCGTTGCTGGCGGTGCCAGGCCGAGGTAACAGCTAGTTACAAAGTCGAAAGTTCAAAGTTACCAAGTTAGCGACTTTTAACTCGACTCGGTTAATTTTGGAGAAGCCGAAGATTTCAGGGTCATTGGGCGTTGCGCTACGCTGGCTTTTTCAATTTTCTTCAAAGTTACAGTTTGACTCGAAAACTTAAATTTTCGATTTTAAATGTAAAATTTTTCTCAGAGTATAGGATTCAAAGTTTCGGCTCGATATCTCGGTATTGACTTGCAGGATGAAGATTATTTGGAGCATGCTCGATTGATTTCGTTTCAGCGCTGAAGTCGTCAAAGCGAAAAAGATTATATTATTTTTCAGAGCAACCAACGGTACCTAAAGTTTTCCTCTTATAATAGAGGCATTGTCAGTCGCACGGTACGTTCCATTGTAATGTAATATTTGTACATCGTGGGCTAAGTGAGATATAGAGAGGATGCACTTTGTGATTTTTATTGCTTTCTTTGTCCCCAACACATACCGAACTGTTGCTTTTATATATTAAATCGATATTCAGTACTATTTCAATAGCAGTAAAACATAACACAAGCTTAGCGATCATATTTGAAATTTGATTACAGCTAGTTGCAATTGGTTAGTATATGTTATTAGAAAAAGGTAATGTTGAATTAGGGCATATTTGTGTCTCAACATAAAGGTAGACGTTATTATTTAGAACCTGGCAAAACGTTTATGATATAAATATTTGATGCTCATTCGCGAAGGAAAAGCACACAAGAAAATTATTTGCAATTCGGTGACTTTTCGTATTTTTCTGTTTCTTATACTTCCATGTATTAAATCAAGACTAATAAACTTGGTAGCTTTGGAAATATTTCCCTTCAAGTATGGCTAACGAGTTTTTTTTGTTAAATTAAATGTGATTTGATACACTTATAATTTTACAAAACACCGGTTGATCCGAGAATTTACATTTTTTCAGTTTCTAAATTTACCAACTTTCCTTTAATCAATACAAGAAATTTTCATTTTGTAAAATATAAGATAAAATTTTAGACTAGCATATTTTTATCAAAATGTATCAAAGAGACCTACATTAGCTTCATTTAATAACAAATTTATCAGTATCGCAGAACTTTGGCAAATCGGGAGAAAGGTTTTTCTCATTACACGGCGACCTACCCGGCAAATAAACATCGAAATACTACTAGCGGTGTATAAAGTAAGAAAAACAAAAATCGGAATTATTAACGTCATCCTCCTCTTTCTCCCATGGGAAAGCAATATCGCCCCGGGTGACGCGTAAACACGAAAAACCGTCCTCCGTATTGCACCCCATATTTTTTCATTTGTTCTGCGCCTTCCTTTCTTGTCGCCGTATTATTTCGGTCGAGCTCTTTAATAATTTGAAATTCTCGGAATTAAAGTCTCCTCGTACAAGGTATTGCTTAATCGAATTAAAATCAACATTTATTTCGGCACGAGCAAATGCGTTGCGAAAATTAATTTGAGATGTAGTCTAATACATAAATTGAAATGAATCATAATTACACGATTCAAAGATTTTTCAAAGCTCAGTGTGATAAAAAAATTTCTGAGAAGATTTCATAGAAACTATTAATAGCCGTATCCTTCTTTGTTAATATAACGCACACTTGAGGTATTATAGTCTGTAAACCTAAAGACCCAGAGCTTATAAGATTAAATAATACGTGCTGAACTTTAGTTTTGGATATCACTAAGACGGGATCGATCTACTTTTACGGTGCTTATACGCACTTGTTTCGGAAATTATTAATTCTATCTAATTCCTAATCAAACGTAAGCTATTCGTACCGCCCTGCCTAAAACTGACAATATTGAAGTTTATTAAAATCGATTTTAATTCGATAAGCATTAATTAATTTTAAAAATCTTTTAACAAGTTAGAATTATCAATTTTCAGCGTGGCTGTAAATCCGTAGATATTAATTATACTCATAAGATACTTCTGGTGTATGCGCTTTAAGTGCAATTGACAGACAGCAGTTCAAACATATATATTTTACGCGCAAGTACAGAACTGACACTCGCATAGAACGTCTGGTTATACACGAAGGAATCAGACGAAAAGGGAGAGGCAGCAGCACGGATGACTGTCCTATTTCAGGCGACTCATCGGGCTAAAGTGCATTATTCATTCGTGAGACTCTTCTTTATCTCTTTCGCGTATATACGGGCAGGAGAAATGTGGTATAGCTGCAGGAAAAGAGGAGGTAGGCAAAAAAAAAAAAGAAAACGGAAACAAACACACACGGGTAAAGCACGTGCAAAAAAAAGGGCCGGGCAAAACGGAAGAGAACGAAGAAGCGGAAGCGCTAAGGGTAGAAATGGCACGAGAACGCGAAGACGTCCGTAGAAGAAAAAGGTCTCGAAAGGCAGGGAGGAAAAAAAACGTATATATATATATGGGGGGTTGAGTGTCGAGAGAAGAAAGAGGCGAAGAAGGAAGAGAGAAAGAGAGAGAGAGAGAGAGAAAAAAGTGGCGCGGAACACTGGCGCGCACGTGCGTGAAATTGCCACTTTGCGGATTCTCGGGAGGTTGTGTGTATATATAGCGCGGCGCGCGGGTTTTTGCATGCTCCTTTGTACCCTTTTCCCACATCCCACGCCTTTGACTTTTAGGCAGCGAGGAAATTCAATGGCTCGAGATATATCGCGTAAGTGGCGTTCGTCATAGTCCCTGTGCAGAGTTGTATATATATAGAAAATCGGTCGAGAAGAAGTATTGGCCCGATGTGGGTAAAGCCATTTATATTTATGGCCGACGTATTCACGAGGTCCTTTAGTTTTTTTTTTCTTTATCCGTAAGTGTAAAGGATGGAACTGATGATGGCAACTGTTTTGATTCCTTTCGTTGTAAAAGTTATGGTTTCGTTTGTTTTTAAATAAACATTAAGATATTTAAGAAAACATTAGAGAAATTGCCACAATAAGTTTTCGAGATTCCAAGGTAGAGTTATTTTTATATAGACGCGTCTGCTCGTTCATTCGATAGATGGATATGTTTCGAGTCTTCTCGGACGCAATAAATAATCTACATAGAAGTAAAAGGTTGATTCCGCTATATCGATCGCCGCGGCGACGAGATTTATTTCTGGATATAAAAAAAAACACAATCTCGGTAAAAACCGGATACGCGATTTTCCTTGATCCGCGGCGAAAAATCCAGTCCGAAGGGCAGGTGGAAATCGCGGTAAAAGCTCGCAGAGCCGGGAAACAATTGCAAGTGGCGGTTCCCGCGAAACAAAGTGTAGGAGAGATCGAAGAGAGCGAGAGACGGAGTAAACACTTAAAAATAGAAAAGTAGAGCTTCAAAGCCTTCCACATGGCAAAAAGTGGGTTAACTCGTCCCGTCCATTGGCGCCTCCTTTTTTTTCGCTCGTCGCCTTTTCTCCCCCTTTTTTTTGCTTCGTCCACCACGAAATACAAGGAGAGATAGAGAAAGAGAGATAGAGAGAGAGAGCAAAGCAAGCGAGATAGATATAGAGTCGACACGCCGCCGCCGTCGCCGGTGTGAGATGCGGCTAGACGGTATACTCTTTCCCCTCGGAGAGACGATCGATTCTGCGGTGACGTTATTGAAATCACTCGGGGGTGGTATATCACAGACTACATCTTCTCGTGCCTTTGCCCATCATCGCCGTAAGCAATAACCCAGCCATAACATTTCAATCTTGTTACTGTTTCTTCTGCTTTTTCTTTTTTTTTTTTCAACTTTATTGCCCGGGGGAGGTAATCATAAGTTGGAAGCTCTGGTCAAGGATGCAGATTAGATTGACATTACGGGCAGAAGATTAATTTACTTTTAAAGCATAGACCCGGCGAGAAACTTGAAGGATTGGAGTTCGCTGATGGAGTATATGCTAATGGCGAGATATCGATGTGTATATATATAGTTCGATTGGTTTATTCGATGCGCGCGAGCATAGGGCATTCGAGGCATAGCTGACGGAATTAATTCGCGCAGCTTTGTTCTTCGCCGTTGTATTCGGCTATCGATAATTGGATCGGATTTGTTGAACGGTTAGGGCCACTATGGCAATTAAAAAGTTTTATGGGCTTCATAATCGTCCGGATTAGCATATTCGCGCTTGGGTTTAATTGGTAAGTACAAGGGAAGGAAGTCGAATTGCCCTGGGAACTTGGTATTCAGGGGACATTCGGCTGAGAACTGAAAGACCGAGAAGTCGTTATAAGAAGTTTCAAAGGATTTTTGAGTTTGAAGCTTACATTGGATTTTTGAGAATTTCGCGAGATTTTTACCTCTGTTTTACTTACCTCGTGCCCATGTTTGCGCAGTGGATGTGTGTTTGCACGCAATTAGGCTATTTACCGACTTTCGCGGGCGTATCGAAACACGCGCGTAGGAGGAATGTTTTCAGGCCGATTCTCGGAAAATCATGCATTTCGGTTTCAAATGAACGAATATGGATTGAAATTAAATTTTATTTTATTGAAGCACGGTCTATAAATATTTCAGTCAATATAAGTATTCACCAAATGACATTGCACTACTAATATTAACTAATTATTAAGAATTTCGTTTTGCACGATATGTCGTGCGAATCGTACGATATTCTAATGTTTAATACAAATAAAACAGAGTTTCAAATTGTCCGTAGTAGTTACGGACTAAAAATTCTTCTTTCTTGATCTACTTCCGTGGACTTATGATGTCGAGTTTCGGCTCTCATTTCGTCGAATTCCTGACGTACTTTTATTTCACACGGATTCCGCTATTTTACTTGGCGTTTATTTATTTTCCACGTGTTAATCATATTATACAAAACTAATCTAGGCTAATAAGGTAAGAGTCACGAATCAACTATATGGAATTCTGGCGCACATCCAAATATCTTCGCTGCTAGGTTTGTCGTCACTTAGCATTTTGCTCTTGATTTTTATTCATCACACTTTATTAATTCGTTCATTCAAACTGTAATCGTCAAAGATTAAGCAAGAGAAAAATCGATTCTCTTAATTTCCTCCTTATTATCTTCTATCACTAAGGATTATCATGGCGAAACTCTTTGCTTCATCTATACGTCTATTTCGGTAGCTGTTATCTGCAATTCAGACCTTCTCTCTCATTCTCCCTCGCGCTGCGTCTTATCTCCGATTTGCAAAATGTACGAATTGGTGCGCTTGACTGGGGAATACAATATGTTTGTCGCAGTGAAGGACGTCCGATGGATGGCAACATTCGATTAATCAATTAGCTTCGCATTAGAGCGCCTCTCTGGATGAAACTTTGACAGAACGGAATTGATAGATGACACTTATACATGTATGAGTATTATTACTAGGTGATTGGTGCGATAGTTCATATGAACTTTAGCGAACGCTGAATGGAAATGATTGTCGTGGAAGATTGAACTAAGAATAGTCAGTCAAGTAGAAACCATTGCAATTGGTTTTGTTGATATGAATCGTACGAAAATATTTGTAATGCAATACTGCAACAAGTATACGAATGGAATCTGTTTAAAAGATACGCTTGATTACCTTTAGCTGGAATCTGCTCTACTTGCGTGTGCACAAGAATATGAGTCGCGGCGATCGATACTTTAATATGAACTTACATTCGATATTTCTGTTAATTCACGCACACCGGAAACTTCTGTTATTGTTTATCTATTTTTAATTTACATACCGCGATACTTGTAGCTACATCGATTCTAATGTAAAACATTTTGAGGAAAGTATAATTTTCGAATCTGTAGGGAAAAATGCGATAAGAAACACATTTGAAAATATGGTACAACGCAAGAGCTCGTGTATCCGAATAATCACAGAATTCGCCTGAACTATTTCGTTTCGCCCTGATTCCCGTTACGGGCTATATTACATTATTCCAGTACGGAAATATGCTTGGGCCGGGACACACAAAATCGCGTACGCGCGCTAAATTTTTATAGCGACTCGTTGGAAGAGAAGCTGTTCGTCTATCCATCTGCGCCGAACTTTTCAACCCTAAAAACTATATACATCGATATAAGAATCGGATTTTCTTCTCGAGCTTTTCTTTTCCGCACTCGAGATGTAGTAGAGTAACGTAAAGGCTTTCCATTTTCGTACAGCAGGCGATCATTTTCAATTCCCTTTGAAGCAGTGCTACTTCTTTCCCGTACCTTCGTCGTAAAAAGTGAAGATTGAAGTTGAAGGATTTATGATGCCATGTGTACCGATACTCGGCGACAGCTATTGCACTCGAGCTCTCCAATAATTCATGTCAATTTTAAAATATCTGATACGTCCTTTTTTGATTCTTGTTAGGAAGGGATTTTTTGGCGACGTTTTAGGCTTTTCATTTATTTAAATTAAAAACACTTAATAAGATATCAAATGTATTTTAGGTGTCGTATTTTAGGTGTCCCTTAAAACTTGATTGTTGATCGTTATCAAGCTTGTATATACTCATAGTTGAATACACAACACTTGCAGTAGCGAAATCTGAAATATTCGACCGCCAGTTGGAGCACGGAACATCATTAAACAGAGCATAACCGTTGTCTCATCAAACGTGTAAATTTACACGACTATTTACTTCTTTGAATGTATATTATATTAAGAGTATACGGCACTGGGACGTTTACACGAGTCTATGTAAATTTGCTGGATTCAATGACGCAATCACGATGGGTCTAGAACAATCATAATAAAGTAAACAAAGAACCGCGCCGGGACAGTGCCGCGTGATCCAGGACACCTATTTGCATTTTTATCTAAATATTTTTTGCTGAAGTTCTTTACACAGTCACAGAGGGATATATTTCTGTACAAATATCAATAGTTAGCGTGTGCATTCATTTGTTTCAAATAATGTTTGTTTACTTTTCACGGATGTAAAGGTATTCTGTACTTTTTTCCGCATATGCACGTGTACGAAATTCCAGCAAAACAACAACAACAACGGTTTGTAAACAAGCCGTTTATAAACAAGACACGATAGTTCGGAGTTTTATTGCTGCTCAATTGTCAACTCGGTGTCGTCCAATTCGTTGTAAATTCGCATCATTGTAAAGCACGACAAATCGTAGCTTCACCAAACTTTACTTTTTACAAATAGCATTACATCTGCAATGGCACAGAAACGCGTCTTTCGGAGCACCTCGCAAGTAATCGTTGAATTTATCATTGCTCGCGCGTTAAAAATATAAATCATCGCTTATCGTGCAAAACTTGTATTTCGATATAAGTAATACGGGAAGAGCACAAGTTTTTAAGAAAGCGCGCGAGACGGCCAGCAGACGATCAACTTTTCACGCTCGTGCAAAGAAAGTCTCGTCGCGAGTGATTTATGAAACCCTAATGGATGAAATCCTAAACAAACATTCGGTATATACGAGCAACAAAGCGGGGCCTCCGTGGGATGGGGAATAAATCACGGAAAATAAACCGGTACAGGATACACGCACACCTACGCATTCTCGGTTTCAGCGAAAAAAAAAAACAGAATGAAGAAATCCGCGGAATCTCATCTTTATTTCCGGTCAGCGACAGAGTATGCATATACCGATGTGTCAGCTGATCACATACACACACACACACACACACACATAGACACTGCCGCCAAGAGTTCCGTCGCAGAGTTCTTCTCGCAATAAACGTATATACGTATATATACGTCTCGACGATCCCGGCGTAATATATACGTCACGTATAAATCCTTCAACCGCTTTCTGCGAGAAAGAGCGAGCGAGTTGAAGGGGACCAAAAAAAAAGAAACTGGATTTTCATCTCCCTCACCGACTCCGGAGTCAGCTTTAAACTTATGCGTCCACTTGTAAAACATCTCTATTTCCTCCTCGACTTTTTTTTCATCCCCTCTTGAACCCCATATATACGCCAACTCCAGCCTTTATCCGCGCGGACTCTTTCGTTATATTCCCATGTGAGCCGAGGCCGCGAATATTTTTCTCTCTCCTTCCCATTGTTTTCGTTCCACCTTCGGTTATTTTATCGCTCGTGCCTCGCGTAGAAGGTATATACGGACAATTAATTCGCGCGGCCCGGTGAGAGAGGCCGTCGCCGTAGTCGCGCGGAAATTACTTTCTCACCGCGGCGAATATTAAAGCGAGATTCCGCGATGCGTGTGCGGCCAAACAATTTGTTCCCGCAGCGACTCCGCGGAGGAAAGAAAGGGTAATGTTGACTCTTGGCCTTTTTTTGCGGACGGGGGAATGTTATATTCGCGGGTGCAGGTATGCGGAGGTGACGCGGTTTAGTTTTGCCTGGGCGAATTGTTCGCGGACGGTGCCGATTATTTACGTCGGCAGCGTATATAGACCAAAGTTGTATCGTTGCGAGGAAGCTGTTTGTAATCAAGACGGAAGTTTGTTCTTTTAATTGGTATAATTGAAATAGGTTGACTACATATAATTTTATACAGTTTGAAGATAATTAGAGGTAATCGCTATGCGAAAGGTTGAAAATAGTAGGATAAAAATGACTTTATGGAAGACTCTGCTTATGTCATTACCTGCAATTCTATAGCATCGTAAGGCACTGGATGAGTAAGTGGCACCAAACATGCAATTTCCTAAATGAATATATTTGTTCAGCACTTAGGAAATTAATAGTTTCAAAATTTACAGAGAACAGATAATGAGTCTGTTGAAAGATAATAACTCATGGGTTACCCAACGTAGGTATTATATACCGCGAAGAAATAACTTAAGGGGCTACAGACACGAAAACATTTATTTATTTTCTCTTGGCTATGTACTTACGGAGTATGCGAAAGTGTTATTTTTTGGTTGATTGCCTGAAGTGCTAAGCTTTTAGGTGAAACTAATAAGAATTGTTTGATTTAATAACACTTTTAAGATTCATGTTGTACAAACTCTATTGGGGCTTAATATTCTATTCATCCTTGACAGTTATTTTTTTTTAAGCAATATCTAGCGATTAGTTTATTAATCTTCACTTTTTATATCATTAAAAAGTAAGTGCATGCTCACAGCTTTAAATAGACTGTATACCAAAAGAAAATTCTTTTTGACGATGATCAAGTCATAAACTTTATTCAGCAATTGAGGATATC
Organism: Megastigmus dorsalis; assembly: GCA_900490025.1. Classification (NCBI taxonomy): domain Eukaryota; kingdom Metazoa; phylum Arthropoda; class Insecta; order Hymenoptera; family Megastigmidae; genus Megastigmus; species Megastigmus dorsalis. The sequence continues at coordinate 24,641 of UELU01140952.1, read as the reverse complement.
TCTATTTGTTTTCGTACACGTGTCTGACCATAACCGATTATTTTCTACTTCTAAAAATGAGAATAATTTAATTAACACGAATTTATTCCGATTTTTTTATGAGTTTTAGAAATGAATTTTAATATATATGAAGTAAATTCTTTCATATTGCCATTTTCATTTCTACGCAATTAAATTTAATTGATCCAAATTTACATTGGTTAAAATTGAATGGCCCGGAATTTTGATAATATAGCACTTGAACATAATAAAGCATAAAGTTTGGTATTAAATTTATTTTCGTTAACTTTTTGAGAATATAACAAAATTCATTTTTTTATTTCATTTTTCATTGTATTTCTGAGAACGACTTAAATTTACGTGGAAGTAACTTATATATATTTTTTAATGTTTACTTGCGAATGGTTGCGTATTCGGAACTGTTTTTTTTTACGACCCTTATTGCAACTTTTCATATGGGCTTGCTAAAATGGACTTTATTTTTAACTAAAATCATGACCCCAGAGCAATCATTTTTTAATATTTATTCAAAACTAAAGTAAGCTTTAATTGCTGTTTCAAAGTAATATTTAATTTTCACTCTAAACAAACAAACAACATTGCAGCTACAAACTTGACCATTCCCGCGTTTCGGAAAAAGTTATAAAAGTATAGTCGCATTGCACTCACCATTATATTAAAACATAAACCTACTTTTTACCAAACATTTTTTTCTCCCCCTTATTTTACTGGAATTTCATCTTAAACCCTCTGTTTTTCAAATAAAGACTCTTCTACAGAAGGGATATTCCAAAACCACTAAAAAAAATATGAAAACGCAGAGAGGCGCCATATAGCAGCTGGGCACGTACTAAACGCAAGCGCAAACATAATCTTCTTTTATATTGAAAAAAAAAAAAAATGGAGGTGGAGTTCGGAGGGTCGGAGACTACACCCTATAATCGTGTCACGTCAACCACTTCTCAAAGTCGGAGATAGACGGATCAACTTCACTCTGACCCTCCCATCCCGTTTGTAGCGCACTTCACAAAAATTTGCCAGCATTTTTCAGTTCTCTTATCGCTCGCTCCGAAGACATGATTTCCTTACATTTCATACTTTGTACCCCATTTCGATCGATCTGTAATACAAAGTTAACGCTGATGCATTAGAGACCATCTATATTTCAGCGTCCTCATAAATATCGCTATCTTCAACGAGTTAATTTTACATTCAACGAACCCTGCAATATCCAGCATTTTAATTTATCTCGCCAGCTTCGCCAGCATTTCGTTAATCAACTCAACCCAATTCCCTTATCGCGAACAAATCCCATTCTTCTCTCGGGCGAAAAGAATCCCCATCGAAAAAATCCTCCTCCTTCAAAAAAGAAAAAAAAAGAATGACTCGATTCCAAGCTGCGCAATCGATTCTCACCGCACGAACCGAGCGCGACGAGGAAAAAGGAAGCTTTGGTGAAATCGTCAAGCTCACGTCGCTCGCGCCAAAATAAACGTGTCCCCGCACGTACGACGCGCATATATATCTATCCGTAGCATCTCGTAGGTTTTACGGAGTCTTCCTCGCGTCGTTTGACTCCGCGCAACCGGCTTATATATACGTGTGCGTGTGTATGTGCGCATTGCACCCATATAATATCTGAAGCTTTGATCGCCACAGCGCGGACTTTACAGCCGGTCGTAAAGCGTTAAAGGACGTCTGGTGCGGAAAAGTAGCTATTCGCGCCTCTCTCGTGGGGGGGAACTACCGTTGCGATGAGAAATTCCATTGTTGACGATTAAAGTGACGGCTCCGCAACAGTTTGTTTATGCTCCTTTTTTCGAATGCTCCACCTCGCTTTCCGTTGATAATTCTCCCGTGTTGGGGGGAAGAGGCGCGTTTTTCTTTTTTCCGCTGCGGGTTAATCTTGTTTGGAGAGAGAGTTTCACCGCTGTGGTCTTCTCTCTCTCTCTCTCTCTCTCTTTCTCTCTCTCTGGCCTCTGCTGCATCGCTTTGGAAATGGATAGCTTAGTATCGCTAGAATGAACGACGCGGTTTATACTTTTAAATTTGGCGCCCGGGGATGCTTGTAGCTGTTGCTTTGCTATATAGTACGTTCTTTAAGCATTATACTTTTTGATTGTATTATACTTTTAGAGGCTGGGCTTTTTCATGAATGCGATTTGGTTTGAGTGCGGGGTGTAAATTTCAGGTTTTATCGATAAGCGGACCGAGTGTACATATACTTGACTTTCTTTAATTTCAATGCTTCGGAGTTGATTTCCACTTCTTTAGCTTTGGATTACCGAATAAATAATAGTATGTGTTTGTTAATGGATTAATGAGGTTTATAAACAGCTTAAATTGGTATTTACTATAAAAGCGTTGTTTAAGCTCTACTTAACCTATATGCATTTGTTTAAATGATTATTAAATAAAAAAAAATGTATTGTGTATAAACTATGTAGGAAGGAGATTTTGGGACAAAAGTAAATTTAATAGTATATTTATTTGTGTATAAAATGTAGTTATTATTTTTGTTATATTCATATTATCTATGCAAGGTTTATACTAAAATAAAAAGCTAGAAAAACGATATTGTTGGGGAGTTCAATATGAAAAATTCAAATGCATTGAATTATTTAAACTGCCAGTCTATGCATCAATACCCTTTTGAATTCTATTTTGCCCTGCAGTTTACGTAACTATTAGTGTCCGAAGGAAGCAGTAATAATAATGTCTGGAAAAATTCTATAACTATAATTTATATAATCTTCTCATTAGTGAAACTTTACTTTAATAATACATAAGTATCACGATGGTAAACGAAAACTAAAGTGGTTAATTTTAATAAAGTCGAGTAAATTAAAGACATTTTGTATGCAGCGTAATAGTAACAGACAACTGTGCGCTTCACTTGTCATGATGAATAACAGATTCAACTATTCACTCGGAAAGTTTTATCGTGAATAAGAAATATGATGTTGATGCCGTTCGTGCAATTACTCGGGATAGTTTTCTCTCTAATTATCTGAATTGTAAATAGCAAGTGAAGTGCAAAAAAAAACGCATTACGCCAAACTTGGTTTTGAGAGAATAATTTTATTTGAGAGCGTATAAACTTGCAAAAACAAGTGTTTCTTTATCAAATGTTGAATCACTGGAAAACACTTCAATTTCGTGCGTCTTTTTATATATAATATATTTCATGGCTTTAGAATAATTGGATTATACTTTAAAAATGAATAAATTAACGATTTGTCCAACAAAATTATTCATAATTTAGACCCTCTTTTACTTACACCACTCATCTTACTCCACTTTCGCAAACGTGATTTTTTCCTGAAATTATATATAAGTACACATCACAAAAAAAAAATAAACATCGTCACGCAGACGAAAAAGAATCCTCAGAGATTTAAATCTCAAACGAGCACCGCAGCAAAAAGTACCGCGTACATACAGCGTTTAATGTCAATAGAAATACGAGCCATAAGAGCGAAAGCACGCGCGCAGTACTTTACAGCCTCCTGGCACACGAGATCACCACACCAAAGGGAATCCAAATTACAGCCGAACGCCTAACATTCACAACATATATATAGATCGAGCGCAATAGGCTGTGAAAGCGCGTCAGCGTATAATTCGACAGACCGAGAAAGAAAAAAAAAGAAAGAAAAGTCAAGCACGCGGAAAAGTCGTGTCTTGTTCACCGCGACATAAACTAGTCGTAAAATTCATACGTGACTTCGATGAATCCCGGGGCTCTCGCGGCAAGCAGTAAAAGTAATTTTATTCAAGCTGCTGGGGGTTACGCGCCTGGCATTAGCTATGAAGAATCGCATCCCCACATATACTGGAATAATATTGCAGACTGGAAGATACCGCGCGAGCATGTTTTTTCTTTTTTGGTTTTTGCGGCCTTGATGTATCGCGGTTTCGTATATATTTCAGCGAAAAGTCAGCAATGGAGAGAAATGGGAAAGGTGTGGCATAAGCGCTTTGTAGACCGATATGGATGCATCAAGAGTGAACGTCTACGGTGGAAATAATGTTGGAGAGATTACAAGGTTGCAGGTGCGTTCGGTTTGGTATTCGATTTAATATTTAATTGCCTTTATTAGTTTTGCAGATTTAGGGAAATTGTTAACTAGATATTTGCAACGCTATTCTGTTGCAAGCGATGCGAGATTAGTTTGTAGCTAATAATCAGAAGTGTATTAATATCCATTTCACGTATTACCCGTGACTCGGTATCCCATTGTACTGGTCTACGTTACTATCAGATCATCTTTCAACAGTACAAATAATATGTTAATTAACTGACTACAGAGAATCGAGTTACCTTTAACATTACCGCAAAACTATGCGATGCGCATTTCTCGTACAGAAACCTCGAAGAAACACATTTCCTACCACGATTCCACTTTCATATATGTTTTACGTGGCTCTGCAGCTGCGGAAATGTCTCCTGAGATGATAATATTTTAAAAATTGCCTGGTTCTAGGAAGCGTGAACTTTCATTAATGCGCCGAGATATCTCGACTAAACATTTTTCATGGGTAATCTTATTAACTCGATAAAAAAAAAGCATCTACTGTCGAGCGGACGTGGATTTAAGTTTAAGACTAATAGCGTCGGTGGAGAGCGCGAGTTTGGTAATCTATTTTTCCGGATATAATCAAGAAATCAGGATAAATGATGTTGCACGTTCGAGTGTGCTGAAAATTTCCAAGGGATCAATGTGTGAAATTTACACAATGGCTTGTGGGTATGTGTCAATATTGTTTTACAGAGCTTACGGGGCTAATCAGTTTGACCGTGACGCGGGATCTTGATAAGGATGGGATTTTTTTTTTGATTTTCAGAATGCACGCAGTGCAGTAAAATATGTTTAGAGCATCGAACATCTAAATATGCGTGTCTCTGCTGACTTTTCAATGTGTACGTTATTCGTAAAAGATTGATATATCGATTTAAGCCCACTTGAAAATCCAATAACCTATCTGAATCAGGACAGGATTTTAAATTACTGAAATCCTTTAGCACAGAATATGAACGCCGATCGTAGACTTTGATTTCCTACGAGATCGAAGCGTAATATGCAAATTCTCGGAAGTTGAGAAATGAGTAGCGAGGAAAAATTCTCACTATGTACGAAGAAAATTCATCATTTAATATATTAATATAGATTCGCGCGATGTCTGCGCTGTTCAAACCCGGAGGAGAGTCCGAAGCGCAAAAATGGAATAATGATGAATCAAAAGTAAGAGAGAGAGAGAGAGTGTGTGTGTTCCCTGATAAAATACGAGATTTTAAATATCATAATTCTGATAACTTTTATTCATATGTACTTTGGAATAAGTATTCTTGGTAGTGAAAAGTATATAAATATATATATATTCCGTGATATACACTCGCACATTAAAAGTTTTAAATCATCATAAACATTTTATACGACTCAACCGCGATGGTAGCGAGAGAGTAATAATAATAAAATAAAAATAAAACACGTCGTCAAAGTAAAAAAAAAATTCCGAAAAGTCATGCGCCGTTATTTTCTGTACTTTCATGTTATATATGTGCTCTATTAAATAACGTCATTTTCGAAATAAGAGAAATGAGCAAAATATAATTTAGAAGTTAATCTTGCAAGGTACGTAAGATATTAATAGCTGTACGAAGTTAATAAATTACATGATAATCGGCTTCGCACCTACACTTACAAAAATCAACAGATTCAGCAGATAACGAAATTTTCGAATCTCGAGTAAAATCGTTCTAAGCGCAATCAGAAGAATAACAGAAGAAATGGAGAATAATAGAAAGAAATAGATGATAGAATAACTGTAATAGAAGTCTTGTGTAGCATCAGCAGTAGACACGTTACACGTGACATATACGTAAATACGCGGTAGTGGGTATATATATGCCGGGAGCGATGTGCCGCAATCAGACAGCGAAATGATGTGTTGGGCGTTATGAAACCTCCAGCGAGCGATAAAAGTCCTTTTTCTCCCGGGCTCTCTGAGATTTCCTCTCTCTCTCTCTCTCTCTCTCTCTCGATGTCTAATAGCGATTTCGATTTATTTTTGGCCTCTCTCTCTCTCTCACTTGTGATATTTCGTTCGCTTCGATGAGCATTGAAGGATGATGGACGTTGAGCAAACGCGTCAGTCGGCACAGAGGCAAAATGTGCTTATATGCATGGAGCGAACTTTCACGCGATGCTAAAACATATTTTTCGACGCGATGAAAGGAGAGGAAGAAAGCGTTTGGCTTTTCATTTTGTTCAGAGACTTTCAGTCGGAACATGCTTCTACGCAGTTAAATTAAACACGTACTTTTTTCTTACTTACACATTATGGATTCGCTTGAAATTTCGTATTGTAATTAAATACTACATTTAATGTAAATCATATTGTACGAGTATCAATTGAATAATATAAGATGAAGCTTATACAGTTGACTGATTAAATAGATAAATGTTATGAAAATAAAATTTGAACGTCAAAATATTAAAATATATTATTTTAAGTCGGTTATAAGATTTACTAGCTTTTAAAGTCAATGCAGTATAATTGCGCGAGTAATTAGACAAGAAGGAAGTGAAAATACTAAAACTTAAATATACCTATCGTAAAGTGCTATGTCAGCAGCAGTAGAGGGTTACAAAGTACATAACGTAATGAGGCAGTAAATATAGGCAAAAAAATTAAAGCACTTAGGAACTTATTAGTTTAGGATGACGGTCTTGAAATTTCATATCTGTATTTGAATTGGCTGTTAAAGATAAATTAAATAATAAACCGTTTTACACTAATTACGGTTAATTTTAGTAATTGTAATTCATGAGCATCTAGTGAACTATTCTTGATAAACATTATCCTCTCTCTTTGCTTATCATTATTTCATATTAAATATAAAAAGAAATATTACTACGAATATAAAATGCAATTATTCCTTTCCAGTTTTTCCATTGCTGTGTATTATAATTAACATTGATAATCAAAATTGTTATAGCAAAATCAATTAAATATTTGCTAGCAGTTTGTTAGAAAGTTGTCATCTACTAATGCCCGACTTTAAAAGTTTACGTTAATTTGCTTTAAAATTTATATCGTAGAACATCATCAATATTTGTTATAAAATTTGCTGTTTAATTTGATATATTTTAGTCAGGTTGCGTTAAAAATATTCTTTTTCAACAAACTCAAACAAAGTAACATCAGTACTTACTGATTAGATGCAAATGTGTAATCATAGCATAAATTAACGCCATTTTGTTAGTAGTAGGCTATTCTAAAGAGATTTTTAATTATTTTACACAGATTGCTACAAAAAAAGACTGTAACTATATAAAAAGTAATTTAAAGCTTCCATCTATTTTATCATGAAAATCTTATTTAATTTGAACAATTAAAATGTTATTTAATTTGTTAGCAAACTGAATCTTTCCATCGTTTTAACAAATATGACAGTCATGTAATGGTCAGCTTTTCTATCTGTATGTCTGCTCATCAAAGGCAAGGATTATTATCATTGAATTGACATGAAATTGCTACTGCGAAATTAAGTTTAGTATGCTTGTTATAGCAAATGGGGTCTCACCTTAATATCAATTTTACGTAAATCATTAGAAAATCATTTACGTTGAATTTTTGCCAATTTGCATTTATCTCGTTATCGTACATAAATGTCTATAATGCCACAATTACGTATTTAAACTGCTACCGCGAAATTAAGCTTAGTATGCTTGTTGCAGCGAATTACATCATGAAGTTTCAAATATTTGATAAAAAGACACTAAAGTAAAGTATTTTTTTTAAAGCACTTATTATTACTTTAGTTCTTCATTCATGTCTCTTACGTACGCTCGCGATTCTTTACTCTTTGAGCCGTAAAAGCGATATTCTGCTGCAGCAGCGATCACATTTGCCGCCCATGAAATGTGTTTTACCGTTATAAGACTGATCATAAAGGTTCTATATTTAACTCCATATCGCATTTGCTCTACTCGCAAGTAAAGTTTTCATCAACTACAAAGTCGTATTTTAAAAATTATTTATACATCGTTATAAACTTATGGGCACTTACTTTCTGCAATTAAAAAAAATATCTCCTGGGAAAAAATTTATAGTTTCATTTAGCATTAAAATATTAAAATATTAAAGCAGCTTTGGCCAATCGCTGCACGAATATAGGGCAGAAAGAATAAGCGCTTAAAATGACGCAGCAGCCCAGTATCAGCCTTTTCATTCATAACTATATTTACGCATTGAATACGAGTGTTTTTTTTTTCGTTTGGCACAAACAATCCTGGCCTTACTTCCAATAATCAATATTTATATAGATAGCGAGAAAAGTTGCTCTCCCATAAATTTACAAAAATATTCCTCTTCACCGCATTATTTGTCCAAATCACGCATCGGAGATATAAATCATTTGGACAATACGTGGGCCGAATGGCTGAATGCAGCAATTAAAATTAAATGACAAAGTAAATAATTCCGCTTAATTGAAATTGCGTAACTGGAATCGAACTGGTTTTCAATTTTCCCTCGAATTTTTCACCATTCGCGCAGGTATAACCGCATAAAAATCCCCGCGTCGGAGCCACGTCGAGTAGAGCGCTTATTATAGGACCTCGATATATTTTTCTGGAGTGCGTGTTCCGTCGCGTCTACTTCATCATGGCACTTTTCGATTAGTACGGTTGTCATAGTTTTCTCTCTCTCTCTCTCTCTCTCGCTCTCTCGTGGCTCAGCGACGCTAAATGGAGGGGAAAAGGACACAAGCCTTGCTTCTATCATTACATCGTCGTCGCCGTCCCCCGCTTTTCTCCGGAGCTTTTAATTGAATTTATTGCAGTTTTATATCATTCTCTAAATATTGTATAGATCTATTTTTATATATAGAAGAAAACGTCTGCATATTTTATATACTAGCTTTTCAACTGCATATTGAGTGGAAAAGATATCTTTAAATATATATACATTTTATTTGCATTGTAGTAAAATATGCTATGAATATATTATGTACAACTTAATATTTAAAAATAAAGTATTTGTTTCCAATGATGAAACATAGAATCATCATATCAATAAAAATATATATAAATTTAAAAATTGAACAAATTCGTTTTTAATAAAATATTCAATAATCTGGATAATTTGGAGACGTCCGAATTATGATAATCTTACGTAATTTTATGAATATTGAATTCAGAATTAAACGAATTGATTTGTTGCATCCAAAGCCATCATCTGTCATTGCTCGATCTCTGTGTCCAAGATGTAATAATTCACTTTGGATCACCGAGTCTCAGATTTGGACCAACAATGACAACTAAACGACGTTGAACGCTATACAATTAAATCTTTTCTTTCCTCGTACATACGCATCCATCTTAAATATGAATTATCCGTCAAGAGTCTTACTATCTAAAATCCAACGAGAGCAGAAAATTGTTAGAGAATCACCGTTCAACCGCTTATCGCACATTTTTCGCTCGGTTATATCGTCCGACGAGCGCCACCCGTCAAAAATACAAAGTGCATCCACCGCGCAATCGCTCCAAGTTCTCCTCGCTCTTGATCCTTAGAGGCGCGGAAAGAGTTATACGTGTGCAGTCCGAGAGAGGGACGAAAAGCTCGTGCTTCGCTCCCAATTAACTGTGCGCGGGCGGGACTGTTATATAGGAATCACGATCTCGCCTCGTCGTTATCGCAGTCGAGAAGTTGGGAAAGCCCAAGGTGCAGGAAGGGATCGAGCCGCGAAAACTAAAACTCTTTATGCCCTTAGTCAGCGAGAACCAAGCCTCTCTCTCTCTCTCTGCACGTACTCTATTACTTCCATTATAATACTGGGCTGCGATATATCTCTCCGTGTTCTTCTTTGGCTTTGCGAAGATTTTTGATGAATCAGTAAAGTTTGATGGAGTGGCGATACTGCGGGAGCTGAGGGTTTGCGCGGATTTTTTGCGAGAGATCCGCTAAAGTTAAATTATTGCGTTGGGCTTGGATTTTTCTATTTATTTTCATTATTGAAAGTTTTAAGAACTGTTGCGTTGTTTTTAGGAACTCTAACCAAGACTGTCACATTTTAAGCACTGCCATCGCTAAACCTCCATCCGAAAATAGTCATGACGTGGCTTGCACGAACTGTGTACAGACACAATGAGGAAGTGCAAGCTTTCATCATTTTCTATTGTTCGTCTTTACCAGTACATTAATTGAAGAAGTGGCGAATAATTTAATTTGCATAATAAACGTTGTATAAGAATCTAAAGGACGATTATTAAGTCTCAAGCAATTCATCGATAAAATAAACTGATATACCTAACGTCGCTCTAAAAGATTTTCTAGACTCGCGAACAAGCTTCTAACTCGTTATATTGAAAACTTCTTTTGCTCTCTACAAAAGCTTCTTTTACGAGGAAGAAAAAGGACTTTCTCTGACTTTTCAGTCCGAGTAAAAATGTTGCTAGAGTTTCCCGCTAGTCTTAAGCAAGATTCGCCCAACATCTCGTTTATAGAAGAGAGAGAGAGAGAGGAAACATTTTCATCTCTGTTGCTTTCAGTTTAAGAAACTGTTGCTGCACATAATGCGCGTAATGCATTTAAGAGAAATCGGTAATCCTATTTATTCCGAAAATAAGTCCGTTTATAAACATTCGTTTGGCTGCTTTAAATAAATATTTATAATTGGAGGAGTGGAAGAGTTCTATTTTCAGAACAGGCGTGCGATCGTATCTTATATATCTTTCCGCGAAAAAAAATATGGAATCAAAATATGAAATCTAATTGGGTTTTTCTCATATGCCAGCGCAGTGTTATTTTTTTACTCTAGTCTATCAAACACATATGTTTGTATTCCGTCGGTGCCCGATAAAAAATATCACACTTTGGATATGGCCTGAATGAAATATTATTTAAATAATTATTAATAAACGATAAATATATATAGGGTAAATAAAGTTTCGTAAAAATATTATAAGATTCGCTCGCGATAAGCAAGTGTCGAACAATTATATCGAATGGAGGAATTAATTACTGAGAATCGACTTTAGAATTTCATTACATTCGTACAACCATACAAATGTGTTTGTGATGTTATGATGCTTTGTTAATTCTATGTAGAAGGGCATCGATTAAACACATGCTCGTAATCTGAAACTTCCGCGTTGTGTGTGCACGTGATGCTTCCATTTACTTCTGTTCTATGTCAATAAAATTAAGACGAAGAGTGGAGCAAAATTATTATTAACTTTTGACAGGAGTTTATTGTTAAATTAATTATTCCTAGTAATTGTTGTTCTTTTTTTTTACAATTGATAATTAATAATTTGTACAGAAGTAATAGGTGCAATATAAGTTTGGAGCAAAGTTTATTTCCAACAATGTAGATTGATTTACAACCACTGCAAGAGCCCAAAAAGTAAACTCGGAAAATAAGTGTTGCAGAAAAAGTGATCGATCGACCTAATACTTTTCTTCAGTATTACAAGGAACTTTAGTAATTTTACAATGAAAATTCTTGCAAAACAAAAATGCTCTGTGCGAACCGTTGATACTTATACTTTTTCAATGCAAATTTCAATGTTGACGTGAGTTGCAAAATATCGAAAGAAATTGTTGATAAGTTTCAATCAGTTTATTTGGTATATTAATTGAAAAGCTTCCCTGAATCTCCTAAACATATTCAGTCAAATAGCTTATATACTTCATTCTATGATTTGCAAGTTTATTGCTAATGGCATTAGGTTAATCTCTACTTTATACTGAGTGGGAATCGAAGAATAATTTCGAGCTATCTAAAAATTTCATTCTAGCATGCGAGTAGTGCAACATTGTTCCTAAAAACCATTCGCATTCTTAATGCATTTATGACAGTCGATGGGACACCCTCCTATATATTTTTATGGTTCCAGGCACAAGTTGTTTAGCGGTCTACGGAATCGAAGACATAAAATAAACTTGTTTCGTAAACTATTTAAGCTGAGTTGCCTATACGGGACACAAGAGTTACTAAAATGTGTTTCTATTGACCAAAGGCCAAAAACTGGTTGTGCATTTTAAGTGGAACAAATTTGACTTAGCCAGACCTATATCTCAAGATAAAAATATTTACCGTGCAATATCCTGTTTAATAAAGCTTATTAAAAATTCAATCGTTTTTAAATTCATAAGCACTTAAAAGGAATGACGATGGTCCAGCTGTCCAGCATTTATTTTTCATAAAAAAATATCATGTATTCTCTGAGTATCTTTCAGTTAAGTAGAGCCACTTGTTAAATATTAATTTTTTGCTGCATGCGCGTAAAATTCATATCGAATATGTAAAAGTTCACAACACATATCTTTTAGAATAACAATAATAATTGTAATAATGAATGCGAACTTAACATCGAGTATTTTAATATAAATCATAAAATTAATAATATTCCCAAATATTATTACGAATTTCGTATTTTAATAAATGCTTTGCAGTCTATTGGATACAAATATATTTTTTAAAATAATAAGTCATTTTTATTTTAATCTTAATCTTCTTATATAATATACGGAAATCGGATAAATTCATATAAACTTTTATTAATTACAATAAAATTACTTCGGCTATATAAATAAATTTACATAATTTGTTCTCAATTGGTTAAATTAAAAACAAACTTTATAACCGACCAGTTTAAATCACTTTCCACGAAATTAATAAATAAATTACTTTGACGGATCGACAAAGCGACGGAATATTGAAAACTATTAATAAAAGCTCCATAGTGTAAAGCTGATAAACAAAAAACAAAAAAAAAACATGCATGCATAAACCATTGATAAAGAGATGAAGGACGCGGCAAAGCGCAATAAGTGCCAACACCTGTAGTAACGCGCGCCGCATAAATTTCCGATTATTTCTCGCATCGCTGCAGCGACAAAGGGAAAGGTGAAGTATTAGGCCGGTATGCGTTAATGACATTCCACGAAGAACACGTTTCTTTTGCTTCTATTTTACTCCCTATACTTTAAATGTATCTCGTTCGTCTGATTTTCGTTTGATCAAAAAAATCGTACGATTTTCAACGCGAATAAAGCTCCGTTTTAATTAAAATTAAATATAGCACACGGTATAAGTACGGCGAGCGACACCGAAAGCAATCTGCAGTAAACCGCGGCAAATGGTTCGTTAACGCGAACGCATCGCATATATCGGGTTATTAAAGTTGAATATATATATGCGTTGATAAAATTATTAAATAGCACACTAGCCGACAAATTTTCGGGAAACAGCACTCGCACAATCGGCATTTTATAGGACTTGTGAAGTTTGACAACAAAACTCAATACTATTTTGACACCAAAAGCTCGAGCGTCCCCGCGATCGTTCACCGCGGTATTCCCCGTCTCGATGTAGTACTTGACAAAGTGCAGATATTTCGGACATAATACACGCTCCCATCCATCCCTCTAAAGCATCGAAATATTTCTACCAGCGACTCAATCCCCTTGGCACCATCGATAAACTCCCCTCTAAAAAAAACCCAAAAGAAAGCTTCGCAACGCCCGCATGTCTCACTTGGATACATCGTGTCCCGCATCAGCCGTTGGTTAAGCGAAAGTCCTCCCTTCCCAATAACACCATGTATCGAGTGTATACAGAGCGAGAGAAAGCAAGAGAGAGTGAGAGAGTGACAGTTAGGTCGTCATAGGTGCGTTTATGCGGGTAGGCAGACTCACCACGGTGTAAACGGCGCAGGCGAAACTGCCGCGGCGGACCGAGCGCCAGCAGCAACAGGACTGCATGATGGCCATCCTCGGACATCGGAGCCCGGCTAAAGCGCCGGTCGGTCCTACCTTCACTCTATATCCCCGGCATCGGCGACGATAACAAACCCTTCATCCTGCACCTCGGAGTTTATAAAATCTACCCATTAGATTTCGTCCGTTCTCGTACGGTCCTTTAACCGCGGCGGCATTTCCATTTCAATTGGTCACGGGCACACGAGGGATCGAGATGGCGACTGTTACGTCCGGATTGTGTATCGCTCGCGGGGATGCTCGAGAGCCAACTGACTGTGGAGCTCGGCGAGGTTGGCGCGCCGCGAGTAAAGCTTGCCCCGTCTCTCGCGCTCTCTCCGGACGTGTTTGCCGTGTGTATACAGTGGCCGCGCGTCTGCGCAGAAGCGTATAATACATGTATAGCCGAGTTAAGTGGTGCGCACGGTGTCGGGAGAAAAATAGTCGGGATTAGACGAGCTCCTCTACTGGCTTCTTCTTCTTCTTCTTCTTCCTTTTTTTTCCGCCCTGCAGGCTATTACTGCGGGGGGGTTTTTTTTCTTCTTCTCTCTTCTTTATTTGGAAGGAAGTGTCTTTAAGCGGGGCGGAAAAATATTTCGAGCTGAGTGCAATGGTATATAGGGGAGCACTTTGTCGTGCGTGTCGTTTGGGACGAGTGGGAAAATTAGATGAGGTGAAAATTTGGCGGAGCTTTGTGTTATAACGCTTATAAAGGGCGCTTAAAAATTGGCAAGGGGGAGTTTAGAGGTATTATGCTGCGAGAGGTTCGCGATGTACGAGGCTTTGTGCGAGCCTGTGGGATTTTAGTATTAGAATTTCGTGGGTAACGGTAATGGTACGGTAGAGGTTTTGAAAACTCAAAATAAGAATATTTTATGAGAAATTAATTGCAATACTTTCGAATGTTTAAAAGTTTTATCGATAAAACTTATTAAGATTGATTTAATTTAAAAAATATGTATTAACATTACTTTATTAGAAAAATAATTTTTCTATTACATTGAGCTTTCAACGTAGATATCTATTACAGTTATCCGATCCATCAAAGCTAGATCTATCTATCAACGCTATATCGGATCTTGTTGAATCACTCTCTCGAGGATTACTAGTATTATAATCACATGAATATAGATTTTCCTGATGAATGAAAACTATATACTCTATGGATGACTTTTATGATTCAAAGTTATTCCTGGTACACAATCAGCTTAGTTTTTTTCTTTCACATTAATCGGATAAAGCTCGGAATAAAGATGATTGTGACTCGCCCGAATTCTTTCGCCTCTGGAATAATTTTTGACGCTGGAAAATAATTTATCTAAATTATCCTATTAAAATAGGAATCAATGAATTATTTTGGCGATTGACAGCAAATGTAAAGGAAAGTCTTATCGTGGCCGATAAGAAATTCATTAATAAAAATAATTATGGGAGGCTTTCGTTACATAATAGACGAAGGGAGAAGGTGATGACTTACTAAACAAGACAAATGAGCTCACGCTTGAGCTGCGATAGAATTTATGCACCCTTCCTTTGTAACTATATATGAAAGATTCTGATAATGTAATAGAAAAATGGTAAAGTATACGATTCCAATTAAAAAGGAGTATCGCGATCAGAAAAACTTTAGTAGCTTTTAAGCTCTCTGCGTACTGACAAGATATCGAGTTCGGAGTGAAGTTGTTTCCGTATGAAAATTTTAGTTTTATAACTTTTGACTACCGTCGTTATTCAGAGTGCAAAGGAATATTGAATTAAAGAAATTGAAAAGTTGAAATTAAATAAGTCTTTCATTACACTAGTAATTTTTTAAATTCAGAGTAAAATCTAACTGCAGGAAAATCGTTGGATGATTTGAAACTACCCTTCACGGCATGTACTACTTCGGGCGCTGTAAATTGTTATGAAGTTGCTGTGAAGGGATTTAAAACAATTGCAATTCACAACGCAGACATGCTATATTCCAAATTAGAAAAAAAGAAACGTTTGAGTATTAATGCACTTTAAGTGGACTGTCAAATATAGACCGCAAACAGTCCGAGACGATGCACTGCACAAGTGTACCTCCATAGCCCAGAATTACGATATCCCCCTCTGAACCTATATGCCCAGACATCAACATATTGTGATCCACTGTATAATGCACAGCACGGTGGATAATTGATTGATGAAGATTAATCCAGGACGCGTCGTGGCAGCCCTTGTGCACGCTATTTACCGCATATATGTGTGTACATACACGACGGTTCCGGGAAGGAAGAGAATGATGCCTCGCAGTATCTTGAACGTCTTCGCGCAGAACAAAGATACAAGCAAGATTGAGTTGTTGAGAATGATGCACTTTTTGGGACTGTCAAGCGGTTATCTCGTATTCCTTTGTTGGTATGATGATACAAAAATAGTAAAATAAAGTGCTGGATATATTATTTATAAATCTTATAATATGTAATCTTTGTACCACATAAGGCTCTTATACAATACGAAGCGATATTTTCTTGTTCATAAAGCCCTGCAAATATGAAACAATCTGCATTATTTATATGTTTCAATTATACGAGAAATATTCGCTGAAGTATAACGATTGTTTACTCCTTTAACAAAATCGTCATCTCTCTGAAAAAGGAGAGCTTATCAAATAAACGTTATACGCGTCAAAGGAAACGTTTCGTTCCAGCTGTTTGTCTCGTTTCAAAAATTCAAAGCCACACAGGTTCACAATGCACTGAGAAAAATAGATAATTGATGCAAGCAGATTCCACTTGAATATCCTATTCGACGAGATTGTAGAGGAATTATACTTCAATCTGCTATTTGATTAATCCTGTAAAATTTTAGACTTATACATGCTACAAAAAGAAACCCATTCAATTAAAATAGAAATCTTTTAAATCTGCGATTAAAATATTTTTGAAAGTATTTGACATATACTGACAATAAGAAGAAATCCATTCGATGGAAATCAAAATCTATCAGAAAAGATTGACTTATATACTTCATTGAAATAGCTTAATCATTTTTATCATTACATTAACGTATTCTTGGTAAAATTATATTCTTGCATGGAGCAGAATCCTCCAACCACAAAAGGATTTTTGCTTGTAATCAAATTCATCTTCTTCATTCCTACTTGATTCTTGCAGTTCATTTAGAAAAAAGATCCTCTCTTATGAAACGATTTTTATTTCGAGGACTCTTCTTTTAAGAATTAACCCATTGCCTTCGGTTTCTGTATTTTTGCCGTTAACACACGTGCATTGTTTGCTGACGAAAATCAGACTAACGCGAGCACTTCTATTGTATATAATATAATATAAAATCTATAGATTTTGAAAATATATACTGTGAGTTTCAATGTTACACGATGTAAACAAAGTGGAAGTTTTTATCATATTCCGCACTAGTTTTCAAATGATTATGTCTAAACACATATACACATATAATATATGTTCTATAAGATTTATGTAGAATATTAACACTAGGAGCTATTATGTATTTGCACCTGATAAGGTTCTTACGAAATGCCTCAAATTTTCTTTAGAAGGGAAATTAGTTACTGCTTCAATAAGCTTTATCTACTTACAGGAAAAAGATTTTGTCTTTCAGAAAATAAAGGAGGATGCCCACAGCTGCCCCCAAGAAATATCAATATGGAACGTATGAAACTACTAAAAAGATGAAGAATGTATGTAAACTTAAAGATTCACATGCGAATTTTACCGTATACAAGTGGGGAAACATTTTGAAAGTAATTTTTTGCACTTTTTATTTCAATAAACTTCACCCTAATTTTTTTCAATGAACCCTTCATTTCCCCAGGTTAATTTTTTTTTAATTTCATATTTTGTCAAGCCCTAATCAAAAACACCAGTTTTGTACATTACACTACGTTCCTTTTTTTAATACAACTTCGTGGGCATCCTCCTTTATTATATTTTTATCTTTTTATAATATTTGACCACGATTCATAAAAAAATAGCTTACACCAAAGTTTTTTAATTAAATTATGTAATAGCTGAGTGAAAGCTGTTTAATAAGGACTATCCGAAGACTGACTAAAAAATATACTTTATTTAAAAAAAATAGTGTTTATTTAAATTATTAAAGTATTTAATTGACTTAAAAGACTATTAACTAAAAAAATATTCCGTTGGAATCAAATAAAAGTATGTAAAGCGATCAACGCTTAAGAGATAAAATCTCTTTCGAAAGTGAACCGACAACTCGTTATATCTCTGCGAATCGTTCGAAGACTACTTTAATACTTGCTTGTACGCACATTTGCTTCTGCGTATATGTGCATATATACTTTACACCGACGCGCGACGTGTGAATGCAATGCGCAGCTGCTGTACCCCAACTCGTGTCCAATTAGAGATTCCAATTAAACTAACGAGTAAGACGTTCGCATTGATATTCAATTTTGTATATTTTTGGTTTTTATCAATACAATTAGATGACTGATGGCTGATGCATTCAAGCTGACTGGTTTGAGTAACGCATTAATTAGCGCATGAGAAATTATCGGGTCGACAAAAGCAATTAAAGCACGATACTGCGATATTGCTATTAGCTTCTTTGCATCATTCATTTCTTTTATTTGCGATTTACATATAGGTTCATACATTTTGTACATTGCAAGTATTTCTTTTTTTATAAGAAATTCATAGTTTTACATTATATAACATTCTGTTAGCGCTATTACAGCTACGTCGAAGCACTTAACTTCCACCATCTGCAGTATATGTTATATAATTCAAATTAATTATTCCAAATTAATTTCGAAAATTAATGATGTAGGTAGTCTTTTCTTAAAAGTTATTAATAGTAATAGTAACATAATATCAAATCTGAATTGCGGTATATGTCATAATCAATCTATCGAAAGCTTCCACTGTGATATCTCATTCAGAATGTAAAACTGGGACTTAACTTACTGCCTTCTCTGGATTATTGTTCGATGGATTATTGTTCGCAACAAGCAAACTTAAATTTGCAAAATATATTTCTTAATGCAAATAGATATTTTGCAAATTTAAGTTTTTTGCTATCAATAATCTCATTCCACTTTTTTGGAAAAATTACTACGAGTGATCGATGGAGCCAGTATATAAGTTTTAAATTCAATTAAATTTTAATAAAGTATCGGTTGAAATCACTGGAGCAAGCGTGACTGGCATGAAGATCGAACTAAAGTGTCTTAAATCCAGCAGATATACTTCAGTAAAGCATTTCATTTCGCGTCTCGTGACAGTAGAGCACCAGAAAGATAAACCAATTTTTTGAACAATATGACATTAGAATCGATTATTTGAAATTTATTGTTCAAAATAATAAGTATTTTAGAAGTAAAACAGGTGTGTTCTTAATTATTGAAAGCAACTGATTATTAGATGAAATGTTTTATTCTTTTTCATGGGTACCTACATTGTTAAAAGGTTGGTATCATTGAAGTTATGTAATTCCCCAAAAAATTGTAGTCTGATCCGTTTGTATTTTCGTATGTGTTAATATTTTTGTATAGATATTATTGTTATACGATATGTATACATTCGTGTTTCTCGATATTTATAGGTGTATATTATTCAGTGCGTGTATATTTGTGTCCGTGTATGTAATATGAGTGTATATTTTTGTATACATGGTGTGTGTGTGTGTGTGTGTGTGTGTTTGTGTAGACATGACTTATATTTGAATGTATATCTATCTATAAATTGTATATATAATATATATAATGCAAAACGTACGCAAAGACACACGCAAGCTTAATAATGCGCAGTTCGCTTTCATGCCGCGAGTACAAGTTTGAGCTCTGATATACAGTCGTAGTTAACACTGCAAGGTATTCGCGTGATGAGATTTCTCGCGGAATCATTTACGATTCACTGTGTCGACGTCGCAAGTTGGGGAATTTTGTGTGATATGCATGCGCTGCTTCAAATGTAATTGTAACTGTACTATTGCGTATACTATATCATGTATAACATTAGTCAGGACTTCTTTTGAATACATGAAACATTTAAGATACACGTATTATATTTAATTAATGGTCACTATAATAAACACTTTTAAGTCTCGATGCTTTAATTTTATTATTGCAATTTTAACTAAATATCTGCGAATGCAATAATTTAAACAAATCAATTGTGATTATTTAATTTAAAAGCTGGTGTATTAATTTTTTAATCCGTTGTTAAATATCCAGTAGCTCGATGAAGAAAGCCGCAACTAAGACTTTTAGATTATTGTACTGACGAATAGTATCGAAAACTTAAAAATAAAAATAAAAATACCGAGCTCAACATACCTTCAGTGGTATAGTTTCCCGATTAAAAAAAAAGGGAGGGGGGTTACCAACTGCACCCGATCTCTAATTAATATTTTATAAACAAGCTTTCAGCACTCGTCGACGCGTTCTTGTTGCGATCTTTAAAGAAAGTAACAGTCGCGCGGCCTTTGTGCACGCTCGCGGGATGCAATTTACAAATGAAAGGCAACAGTAGCGGCCGCAGAGGCGCGAGAGAGAGAGCAAAGTACCATCGGCACTAATTAACTTTTCGCGTATTCTCTTTGCTCTTTCGCGACAAAGGATTGCAGCGCGGAGAGAGAGAGAGAGAGAGAGAGAGAGGGAGTAACAGAGGCGACGATAAACAGGTGAAGCGGGGGCCCCCGAGAAAATAATTTCTCTGTTTTTATTACAGCGCGGAAAAAGCGAGCCGCCGTAATCCTTTTGCGGTTGCTGTGCGCGCGCGCGCCTCCTCGACGCGTCATTAAGACTTTGCTCTTTTCTCTACTCGCTGGTGTCCCGTTTTAAACTCTTGCGTTTTCTTTTGTTCGCCTATATATATATATATGTGTGTATAGCGGTGAGAGAAGCATAGCCGAGCGCTTGTATATAGATGCGCGCGTGGCCGTGAATTTTTCGCATCGCGAACGCCGACGGTTGCGCCCTTTAGGCGTTTTAATTATTACGCTGAAAAAGTTTCGGAATGAAGAGCGTTGAGCGAGCTGCTTGTGCTTTTCTTTATTTTCCTTTCTTTTTTTTTTTTGTTTCTTAATCAAGTTATTTTTTGTGGCTGCAGGGACATTTTCAGTTTTTTTGAATCGCTCGGTGATTTTGTTACATGATTGCTTTACACGGTTACTGCAAATTCTGTTTGTAATTGCTTTCACGAATATAAGTAAAGCTTGGTTTCTACCTGAGTCAAATTAATTATTTTTTTTCTTTTCAAATTTAGACGCTGTGTAACTGTTTTTGTAAACGTATTTAAATGCAGTGTTTTCAGTAATGCAAAGTCTCATCTTACGACTTCTGGAGCTATAATTGGTCTCGACGATGATTTATAAAAGTTAGAGCTTTTTTTTTAAATAAAATATGTCATCTTATGAGATTTTCTTTGATAAAAATTATGTTTCGAATTGGTAAAAGTCTGGTCTTCGTAAATAAAAGAATTCGTTGGAATTCTTTTATTTCATTCGTTAGAAGTCAAAATATGTTGAGGAAATAAAAATATACGTTTGAATTATCCCTCGCTGCGCACAAATTAGATAGGAAACCTATATATATATATATATTTTGAATGGGTCAACTAATCTTTATGCGCAGGAAACTATACGTTCGTTAACTTTTTCAGGAAGTAAAAATTTTATAAATTTGCATTGTGTATATCTTTATAGTTGACATTTCGATTATGGTAAACATTTTTATCGAAAACAATAGTGGCACAAATGTATTGAATTATTTCGCTGTGTTTAGATTAATTGAAACGCGTGATTTTCAGTATAAAGGAATCTGTGTCGAACTCGCAATAGTTTAATTAATACCTAGTTGAATCATACCGAGTACACAGGGATGCATTCTACGCATACGTCAAATGCGCCGTAATTAAATGATATATGACTCTTACGACTGAATGCGGTGCATATTCGCTTCATTGATCGATCTAATTAAGTAAAAGATCAAAACTGAAGTCATTCAAATTGCAAATAATTCGAGGAAAACTCTGGCAACAGAAAGAATATTATGGGGACTGTGATGTATGCGAGTCAGTCGTGAGCACGTATGGATAAGCGTAGCGGACGCCTCGAAAAATATACCTTTCACTGAACATTACCACTGGAGTATTTTACTAATATTAAGTTCATACAAAAAGATATAACAGGGACCTCTACTTAACTATCGCATTATTTATTGATAATTTTACAGCAAGTGTATTACAAACAATTACAATTGTTTGCGATGTTCTTTATGTTTCTAAGCTAAAAAAAAGCACCGACTACTGCGTGATGAAACAACGCTAATCGAAAGCTTTCCCTCTCATACGATACGATCTATCATGCTCAAGTCTGCAAACATCGATGTCCGATTATGAAAGAGGTGCACCATTCAAATCCATTTTTCAGCACGCAACACACACACACACACACACACACACACACACGGCGTTGCGAACGTGCACATATGTCGGGCGCGCGTACGATATCAAGCGAAGAATAGCGTCTGCAAAAGGATTCGAAGTGGTTATCGGGCATCGTTGAAAATGGACCCGCGCACTCTCGTCCTCCTTAATCCTTCTCTTTCTCCCTTGCCTTTACATATCGGGCTTCCCCTCCTTTTGT
The DNA here is from genome assembly GCA_900490025.1 of Megastigmus dorsalis. Classification (NCBI taxonomy): domain Eukaryota; kingdom Metazoa; phylum Arthropoda; class Insecta; order Hymenoptera; family Megastigmidae; genus Megastigmus; species Megastigmus dorsalis. The sequence goes on along the minus strand of UELU01140952.1, from coordinate 2,249 downwards.
CCGTCTGTAGCTCGCATCAACGTCGCCGCCGTCACCGAGGGCAGCTCTTTATCCCGCATTTTATGCTCCGCGAAAGCTTTGTCGCGCGCGTCTCAGCTCCATTCGCGGACTCGTCAGCATATCCACACGGATTAATATCTTCCGCGAGAGGCTTCGCGTACAATTACGAGCTGCCGTATCGACCTCCCCGTCAAATGCACTCGATGTAGCAGCTTCTCTTGTAGTTTCTTTGGAGATTGTGGGGCGCGAGACGTGTTTCTGCGACCTGTTGTTCGCGGCTATCGATCGTCCGACTACTTTGCCGAGTGTATTCACTCAAGCTTATACCAAAGATGCGTTTGACGCGTGCTTTATGGAAAAGTCTCATTGTTATGTTTTAATTTAGCTGCGGAGAAGCGAACTCGCATCCTAACATCTAACATTATTTTCAAATTCTTTCGTACTTATATATTCTCGCACTACAATAACGTCGTCCTTACTTAAAATTCTTGCACTATTCGAAGAAAGTGGTAATGAAAATGAGCATTCGAAAGATTTTATTCAGCTTAGATCTGATTTTACAATCAGCAATATTAAACTTTTAATTTTGCGAAAACATGCTTTGTGCGACAACACTTGAAAGCTTATATACTACTTTTTTGTAACATTTTCTACAATGTATCATTGGCCTTGCAATAAAGCTTTCAATACAAACATGATTTTTCATATATATTTGGATAAAATCGTGACCCGGAGGCTGTGAAAAATGATAAATTACTTTTTTTATTGATAGATAGAATTTTTAATTCTTCGTTGATAAATGTAGAATGTAAAAACTCGAAATTATATTAGCATTTTTTTTTCATATTGTGCGATGAAACTCCAATGAATATATATTCTCTAAAGTATTGCCATTCATTTTTAGAAATCGAACGTAGCAGTAGATTCTTTGCGCTTATACTGATAATGTGGAGGAAAAAATTGCCAGGTCATCCGTGCCAATGTAAGCGACAGATGCTTCAAACGCGTTTCGCTTCGGTTTCAAGACTGTTACTTTTTATGCGATGATCAGAATGATTAATGAGTTATTAACGTAATTTTTTGTGGATATATGTATATTTAAAAAATGTAATATGTAACATGTATCTTCTTTCTAATAAACTTTGTCTTCGTTTACGGAGGTATTAAGTATTTTTTAGCAAGAATAAAGGTAAGAACTTTATGTTAAATTCATTGGATAAACGCTGAAAACATATACAATTCTGATTCTAAAAGCAATTATTCTCTTATTTTAAGTTTTACTGGCAGGTTAAACAATACAAGTTCAACTTCAACCAACTTACATATTTACACTTTACTAAAGCTTTTCTTTCAAGCAAGTTTTTTTACTTTAAGGTACTTACTCGGCATGTTTTCTTCACCCACACCAGGTCAAGTAGCCGTTTGAGTTTTTAGTTTAATGGTTTTTAACACACGATATATTTTTCTTTTATTTTTCTTTCGCTCGAACATACGCAAGAGTTTTTACTTCCTTGTATTGTTGTGAATTGCGGATTATTACCTTTTTAAAAGTTAGCAATTTTTTTAATATATGATATATAAAAATATTGATATCCTTACTAACAAGGGAATATTTTGAAGAAGTCAAAATTGATTCTATACTATTTAAGGGGGTGTCAAAGTCCTACAGTTACCACTCAAACTGTTTTACCGATCGGATATGAATAATTAGTAATAACTAAATAAATAAAACTAAAATAATAACTAAATAAATAGGTAAAATTATGCAAATCCCAAATACAGGTGCACTTCGTCTATTAATTATCTATCTTCTAGCAAAATTTTAAGTGAATATTTCAACGACACCTTCAAAAATTTCTGCACCGAAAAAATAAGTATTTGCATCGAAATGAGTGCATTTTTTCGGTGCAGAAATTTTTAAGGGTGTACTTGAAATATTTACTTGTAATTTTGCCAAGTGATAGATAATTCATAGAGGTAGTGCACCTGTTTTTGGAATATTCATAATTTCAAGTATTTATTTAGCTATATCGAATTGTTGAATATCCGGTTGGTAAGGCAGAAACTGGTTTATCGGTCGGATATGAATAGTTAATAATAACTAAACAAATAGGTAAAATTATGCAAATCCCAAATACAGGTGCACTTCGTCTATTAATTATCTATCTTCTAGCAAAATTTTAAGTGAATATTTCAACGACACCTTCAAAAATTTCTGCACCGAAAAAATAAGTATTTGCATCGAAATG